>JARHVA010003339.1:1937500-1980000 GCA_037957365.1 Torreya grandis
AATACATTTTCTATTTGTGTAATAGTAAAAACACCTATAAATGATGTCTTGTGTAATATAAAGTCACTAATATACACTAGTGAATCATGTATGATATAAAAATGGCTAAACATATATGGAATATTGTGTAAAATTGAACTAATGTATGACAAAGTACATATGATTAATCATGCATATGTCCCAATTTTTGTTATTTTCTACAATATTTTACTATTTTGTATATTTTTTCATATATATGAGAATAATATTTAAAAAAAGAGTTTTCTAATTTTTATGATGTTTTAAATATAAAACTTTCATAGATGCATAATTTTCATTAGATTTTTTACAGCTTTACCATCAAGTGAAGCTAGATGATATAAATTTGGGCTGAGATTTTATATGATCACATACAGCCTAAGTTAGTTTGGATTGAATTTTCCTTTTGTTTCCTCTTTTACATTAACATTCCTTAACTTTTATTTGAGAACCAAACCATATACTTTGAATTCTCTCTTATAAACCTATTTATTGTAAGTTTTTTGAACACATTTTTATACACTGTATGATGTTTGGATTCTTATATACACATATGGTGTAACTGTTCTAATTGATGTAGGCATTTTTATCTATATTGATCACCTATGATGAGTCATTTGAGATATACATGTAAAGAGGTTATATCTAATTCAAGTGGGAAAACAACATAGGCTCCATAAACCAATGACTATAAAGTATCCCATATGGGTGTATAATGCTTGTGTGATATACCCAATGTGCATAGACTAATTTATTATGACAATAATCACCAAATTTAGTAAATATTTTTATCAATATATTATTGGTACTTTTATTTGTAGTTTCTACATGTCCATCACCCTCGGGGTAATAAAGAGTAGAAAAGGTGTGTCATATCTTGTACATAGTAAAACAATTCTTAACATTTTTGTTCTTAAATGAGGAACCATTATCTATGATGATAGTTGAAAAAAGTACAAAGTGGGAGATGAATTGTGGCATCAATAATTGGAATATGTTCTCTATTTTTTTCAACTATAGGGGATAATTTTTGTGCATTTTGTGAAGTATTCTATAGCTGTAATAATTAATTTATATCCATTTTCAGAATCTAGATTAATTTTTTGAATCAAGTCAAATCCCCATAACATGAAGGGTCAAGGTGAGATGATGGGTTGCAATTCATGTGAGGGAACATGATAGATTTTATTATGTCATTTAAATTTCTCACATAGTCTGGCATATTCATGCCATTCTTGTTCCATCGTGGGATAATAATATTCTTAGTGAAGTAATTTGTGTGACATTGCTTTTATGCTAAAATGACCATACATTCATTATCATGTACTTGTCATATGGAGAACTTATCCTCATATATGTTTAGACATCAAATTAATTTTACCTCAAATGATCACTGATAAAGTGCCCAATGTATGATCTATAGCATAAATCTATCAAATAAGTGGTATATTCATATCAGAGGCACAATGATAGGTGGATTTAACAACTATTACTTGAGTTCCTTGAATATTTCATGATATTTTATATCCCATTCAAAAACTTTATCTTTTTTGAGTAATCATGTGAAGTCTTGTGTTTTGTCTACTAGCTGAGACACAAAACATTGAATTACCTAAATATTACCTTGTTGAAATCAAAGTTCATTCAATCCTTGAGGAGGAATATTAGTGATAACTTTATATTTTTTGGGCCAATTTTGAATCCTCATTGAGATATGATAAATCCTAATAGTTTTCCTAATGTGACATTGAATAGACACTTATTTGGATTTAATAAAACATTATATTGATGTAATCACTTGAATATATGGCATAGGTCAATTGTATAATCCTATTTATGCTTAGATTTGACTAGTATATCATCTATGTAGTCTTCGACCATCTTGTGAATTAGGTCATGAAATATATGCATTATGACCCATTGATATGAATCTCCTACATTTTTCAATCTGAAAGGAAGGACCATGTAAAAAACATACCCCATGGTGTAATGAAAGATGTTTTCTCTTAATCTTATTTGAAAATTTTAATTTGATTATCACTAATAACCCCATACATAAATGATAACATCTCATATCCAGTGGTAGAGTCTAAAATCATGTCAATATTTGGTAGTGGAAAGTAATATTTAAGGAAATCTTTATTTAAATCTATAGAATCTTAACAACATCATATTTTTCCATTGGGTTTGACCATATGAATGATGTTGAAACCCATTCAGGGCAAGTTATGTGCCAAATAAAACCTAAATCAAGAATTCTTTGAGTTTACTCCTTGAATATAAATATAAATTTTGGATGCATTTTGAGAGTTATTTGTTTAACTGGTTTATCATCTGGGTAGAGTGTGATTAGATGTAATACAATGTAAGGGTCAATACCTGACATATCAAAATATTCCCAAGCAAACATCTTATGAAAATCATGTAGTGTTTGTCATACGATTGTATACTCATCAATATGTAATTATGTATCTAAGATAACTTTTCATGGATATGTATCTACCCCATAGTTAAATTAAACTATATCCTCATTAATAAGGGTGGATTTATCCTTGGTATATGGTATGCATATTATGGATGGTGTTATATCCATTAGCTAGAACATAATCCTATTTATCAGTATCACCAAAATATGCATGAGCATTTATAGAATGAGGAAACTTGTTATTATGATATAAGGAATGGAGATCCTCATATGCTCACAAATATTCCAGAAAGGACCCATCATTAAAAAATTCATATAGTTTTAAAATGTTTGGGGAAATAAATTTACTAATAATATTTGGGTATACTAATGATAGTGAAAATACATGATTGATTTAATGATGACTTGTTGAATAAATTTGTAAAAAATTATATGATGTGTGGTGGATGTATCGGTCTTGAAATTAGGTAAATGGTCAAAGTAATTAAGGTTGTGTTTGCATTACTAGTAGATGCCTCAATAGGATTAATAACTCCTTATTCATGTTTTCCCATCCCCTACCCTTTGTAACATATTTGATTTATATATTTCAATTCAAAACCATATCATCAATGACATATTATTAGAATAATGTTTTCTTGATGGGACTATAGGAATCATATCTAAACTATGAATAGTAGGTCACATTATTATTTAAGTAGAAAGATCCATATGAGGGACATAATTATGTGTAGATTCAATAAATTGGTATTAATTAAATGAATCATGATTCATAGGGCACATATACATGTATCCCTAATAGTTAAAATTTATAAACATGTGGAAAGTAGAGGGGAAACTTGCATATCATGAATGCATGGCCTCCTTAACAATATATTATAATTGAGATCATTAGGCATGACTTGGCATGTAGTGGTAATTGTTGACCAAATTTTGGCCCTTCAAGCTAAAATTGGGCACCCCTATTTATAAAAATCCTCTAAGTCTGTATCTTTGTCTATTTCTAGTACTTAGCTTTTCTTTATAAGAAGTTTTCTTTGACAAAGCCCCCAAAAAATGTATAATTCTATTCCTTTTGGAAAGTTCATTTTTTGTCTTTGTTAAGCCTTTACCAAATTCTTTCAAGTTTTTGTTCTAAGCCTTTGCCAAATTATTTCAAACTTTCTATCTGAGGATTTTTCCTTAAGTGTATTTTCTTCAAACTTTTAATTCAACCAAGTAATGAATTACTTTAGACAATTTGTCTGAGACAAATATCCCAGAGACAAGTGCTAAATTCTTTTAGACAAATTGTCTACACAATTTTTTTGAAGGGTATGTTTCAACTTTTTTGAAGGACTTTTTCAAGCTAAATGACACTCATAATTTTTCTAAAGGGTATGTTTCATCTTTTGCAAAGGAATTATTTTAGACATTTTGTCGAAGACAACTTTTTTGAAAGGCACTTCAACTTTTTTAAAGGGTATGTGACAACTTTTCTGAAGGGTATGTTGCAAATTTTTTGAAGGATATGTTTCAACTTTTCTAAAGGACTTTTCCAAGCTAAAGGATAATTTTAACTTTCTTGAAGGGTCACTTATAATAATTTGAAGGGTATGTTCATTTCAAAAAAGGCCTTTTTCACTTTGTCAAAGGGTCATTTTAAAGAACCAAAAGGGCCAAATGGAAAGTCTAAAAGAATTCTTGTAGAAAGACTGTCTGAAGAATTCTTTTGGAAAACTTGTCTGATGCAAAGAAATTAAAAGGGAAAATAAAATGACCATGGGAAAAATGTCCAAAGAAATGCCTGAGGAGTGAAATCCTATAAAACATCAATTTTAGACTTCAAAAACTAGCCATTGGAGTTTAAAATAAAGGCTCGACAGAAACTTGAAGGCAATGATAAGAGATAAAAAATGAAAAAATGTAACTAAAGCTTTGGTTTAGTTGTAACAAATGTAACTAATGCTTT
This sequence comes from Torreya grandis, assembly GCA_037957365.1. Classification (NCBI taxonomy): domain Eukaryota; kingdom Viridiplantae; phylum Streptophyta; class Pinopsida; order Cupressales; family Taxaceae; genus Torreya; species Torreya grandis. Next base: position 1,941,895 of record JARHVA010003339.1, read on the forward strand.
TGGTTTAGTTGTAGCTCATTGTAACTGATCTATTTAGTGACATGGCATACTTCACTCACTTCTCTCCCATCAAAATGTAATTGATTCTTTCAAAATGACACATGTCCAAGTGACCCTTGGACTTCCTTTGATTGCTCTACCTTTCAAGGCTATATATATGCATTCCCTTGGCTCATTTTGCATCCTCCACTAGTTATTGGAAAAACTCTAGAAAATATTTGTACTCAAATAACTCTTGAATATATATACAAGTGCGATTAACTCTCATATGCTATAATATTGAGTAATGATTGAATCATTGTTGGTGTAGTCTAGTGAAAGATTGTCTTTTCTTACTTGTACTCTTGATGGTCTACTAATTTTTAGAAAGGAGATTGTTGTAGGTCTTTTCTAATATTCTTTTTTGAGTATAGAGATATCTTAGAAGTGATTTAAGACTATGTCTTTCTTTAGATCATTCATTTCCTTCTTAAGAATCATACATCTTCTCAAATTTGGCATCTAAAAGTTGATGTAGCAATGGTTCGTAAGTTGTGAGTCTTATACAAGAAAACATCTTATTTTTTATTTAAATTAGAGGTTTCAGTCAAATGGGAGGATATCATTCATTGATGCATCACTGCTTTATTTTCTTGGTTGTTTTCCTTAACCCTTTTCATGCATAATTGATAGATTAGAGAGATATTTATAGGTGCATCAGGGGGAGATAGCCCTTAATCTAGAGATTAATCTCAATGAAATTTTCATCCACAGTAAGAGAGATGATTCCATTTTTCCACATAGATAAGGAGAGAATAACATCTCCTCAAGGGTTCAAATCCAAGCATCAATAATTTTTGGCATGCCTAGTGGGACCTCTAAGTCCTACAAGATTGCTTAATATTGATGCTAGTATTAAGATTATTGAAGAGACAAAAACACTTACATTCAGTACCTGGTGACTCTATTAAAGAATTCAAGTCTTTGGTTGATGATCAGTCCTATTTTGTATGCCAAAGGTGACCACTAGGTATAATGCTAAAGGCGTACCCTTTGAGTTTATGTAATTACCTCCATATTCCACCAAAAGGTTTAGGTTTGTCAATACTCATCCTTATAAAAGATATTTTGTGCTTAAAGCTTCTAATTTTGTGTTACATTCCATTCCTAAAACCCATAGTGATCATTCCAAAATGGCTATAAGACAACCTTTTGTGCCTTTCATTGGTGCATCTCCCTTGCATCTTGCCTAATAAGATCAAATTCTAGGAGTTACCCTCAAAAAGTGTCCCATATTTTAGTGGAGACGGTCCCATTAATACCATTAAGCACATCAAGAATATAGAAATTTTTTGTAATATCCACATCATCACCTAAGAAAATTTAGTTATTAGGTTGTTGGCCTTGTCTTTCAAAGGAAAAGTTTTGGATTGGTATGGGACCCTACCTATAAATTCTATTAGCTCATGGGATGAGTTGGGGACCCTATAAATTGATAGGTTTGGGGGAAAGAGATATAGATGAATAATTGACCACAATAAAGAGGGAACTACATGAATTCATATAAGATTTTAATACTATAATCCAAAAAACATGGGACAGAATCCCAATTTTTTTGAGGCCAACCACAAACTATGCATGTTGTACTACTTAAAAGTATTAAATAGTGATGTTGCCATGATGATGCAAACGATGGGTGGAAACACATTGCTTACTACCTATGAAATAGCCATAAATTCTAAGAATTATCTTGTCTAAGTGGGAAAGATAGCTCCTAGACCTCTAATGCCACTATTCCCTAATTTGCATTCTCTTAGTTAAAGTGCATTGCCCACTTTAGATCCTTTGCCTGGTCAAGAAAAATCTACCATTGTCCCTACCAATGAAATACACAAAGTCAAAATTTTGCTTCAAAGTGTTACTAATGAGCTTATTGATTTCAAATGGCAATAATCCTAAGGTTATAGGCCAAATTAATCCTATAATCAGTTTGGACAAATGAATAGACCTTTTCAAGACAATAATCCATGTCAAGCCTTATAAAAGATATAATCCTAGTGCTCCTTCATCCTCTAAATCCTTTATACCCACTCAAAATAATTTGGTTTAGGAACAACCCAACTATCCACCTTTTGAACATGGTCGAGAACAAGTTGCTTATGCCAATGAGATGTAAAATAAGGGCATGACTATACAAGGTGATCAAACATCTCAATTTTCAAATTTTGAGATGCCAATGTAATTTGGGATGGAGAAAAGGTAGGTTTAATCTGATTCCATTCTCATGAATCATTTGGGGGGTGATTTTTGTGCCATTAATTATTTGGGGAATACAAGTAATCAAAATACTGGTGTTGTCTCCAATACTAGGTCTAATATGAGGGTTGTTGAGGAGACGTAAGGAACCAATCAAGTACCTATTTTGACTCTTACATAATATTAGATGAGAGTTGGGACTAATTAAACTCATAAAACATAAGAAAATTAGAGGATTTTGAGTTTCAATCCAGCTGCTATAACTCTACCTACACATGCTACATCACAAAGTGCCAATGTTCATAAAGAGAACCCAAAGGTGAGTAATCCTTCCATAAATGTGGTGAACTAGATGATGAATCTTCATATTAATATTTCATTTTTGGATTCTATAACATTACCAAGGTAGAAATATATACTCCAAAAATAATTGCATGGATTGGGCAAACAAGTTCGCCCATCTAGAAGTGACAATGTGGTTTTGGTTAATGGAACTAAATCCACAGATGGTCAAGTGAATAAAGATGAGAAGACTCCTCTTTTTTATCTATCTATAATTATTGGTGTTTTTTTAGTTCATTATTTAATCATTGATAGTGGAGCAAGCACATTAGTTGTGCCAAAATGTACAGCAGATAAGCTAGACCTTAAGTATGAGCTAATGACTAAAGGAGTTTTACAATTGGATGGATCACCAACCAAGACCTTAGGGATAGTTAAAGTTTTGAATTTAACCCTTCATTATTTTCCTACTTTTTTAATTTCCCATGATGTGGTAGTAGTATAGTTATCTACCTATTTTTCTTTTTACTGGTCAAGGGACTTCACATCCAAGATAGGTGGATATTTGGCAGCCAATTGGTCTTACATGGTGTTCAGAACAAAATATGGCACCAAGGTGAATATTGATTCAGAACCTATTCATATAAATCACTTGGAAACATATAAACCTAAGGTGTAAAATGTTAACTATGCCATAATTGATGAAGAGGAACTTCACTTTGACCAACCTCTATCATCTTCCCTCAAGTGAGTTTCTGATTTGTTCCTAAATGAGTGGGGAGATGGCAACTATGAGCATGATCCTTAAAATTTTATTGAAGAATTTAGAATTAGAGTCTATTATATGTATTAAAATGGATCTTTCATGGATAATTTGATGAAGCCAAGTGAGGATGTGAATGTCTTCTATCATCTCTTCTTTTATGGGTCTATAAACAAGATGGGGGCAGGTGGTGGAGCTATGTTAGTTTCACTTTCAAAGGAAAGGTATTATTTAGCCTTCAAATTTAAATTATCATGCACTTGTAATGTGGCATAGTATGAGTCCCTTATCCATGGGATTTAATGGGCAAGGAAAAGAGATGTCAAGGAATTGCAAGTGTTTGGTGATAGAGAGCTTGTTGTGAATCAAGTTAGAGGGCATAATTTGACCAAAAACTCCTTGATAAAATCCTATAATCATAGAGTTTGGGACTTTTTAGAATATTTCATTGCCTTTAACATCATATATATTCCAAGGGAAGATAATAAACATGCTGATAGGCTAGCATCTATTGGTTCTCAATTTGATGTTCTAAAGGGCATAAAGGAAGATAAAAACTAACCCCATCTAAAGGTGATTATGAGACCATCCATACTAGATAATGTCACCAATTGGTATGTCTTTGATATTGACCATAAAATATCACATGTCCTATAAGAATAGGCTAAATATTCATCCAATAATCAATCTAAACTATATCAACAATATCGAGGGTAGATTGTCTAATTGAATTCCAACAAGCTTCCTAAATGCTTATTGACTCTTGAAAGCATATTCAATGAGGATGAATAGCTCAAGAAGGAAAAGTTAAGCATGTAAACCAAACAAAGAGAAATATGAAATGGTATAAATATTTAAAGATAAGCCACTTGCACTTGGGAAGGTATGCACTAGTCAAGAAAAGCATGATTTCATTGAACTATGCAAAGATTTTAGTGATATTTTTGTATGGGAGTATAGTGATTTGAAGGGTTTTGACCCAAGCTTGGCTCAACACACCATATAGATAGATGAAAATTCCAAACCCATCAAGAAAAGACAAATTCAAATCAATCCTAAGATTGAGCCTCTCATGAGGAAAGAACTCACCAAACTGATTATGGCCAAAATCATCTTTCCCATCAAGCATTCTTCTTGGTTGGCCAACTTAGTCCCTGTTAGAAACAAGAATGGGGAGATTAGGTTGTGTGTAGATTTTAGGTAATTTAATAGAGTTTATTTGATATATCATTATCCCCTCCCTTACATGGAGTAAATTTTTCAAGTAGTGGTAGGTAGTGAGAGGTTTTCCCTCTTAGATGCTTATTATGGGTACATTCAGATTTTGGTGAAAGAAAGTGACCAATAAAAAAATCCTTCACCACAAAATGGGGTAGATACACCTATATAAATATGCCATTTGGTTTGTAAAATGTTGGAGATACTTTTTAACATGTAATAGATATGACTTTTCAAAGATTAATCAATGGTATTGTATTGGTATATCTTGATGACGTGACAATTTTCTCTAAGGAAGAAAAAGATCATTTGAATCACCTAAGATTTTTGAGGTGTAGATAGTTTGGGATCTCTCTAAACCCAAATAAGTGTGTGTGTTTTTTCATGAAGGCAAACTATTAGGCCACATTATTTCTAATAAAGGTCTGTCTATTGATCCGAAAAGGTTAAGTGCCATCTTGGCATTGTCCTTACCTAAACATAAGAAGGGTCTACAAAGCTTCTTTGGTAAGATAAATTTCATTAAGAGGTTTATTCCTAATTTTTATAACTTGGCCAAGCCCTTGACCTCCCTACTAAGAAAGGATGAGATATTCATTTGGATAATAAGGAGGAAATAAATTTTTTAAGAGATCAAGTAGGCCATTACCCAAGCTCATATTCTTGCAATACCAAACTTCTCCAAGGACTTCAATTTGTACACTATTGGGAATGAAGAGGTAATTATTGCCATAATTACCCAAGTAAATGATGAGAATTTGGAACAACCTATTGCCTTTTTCAACCAAGGTTTAGAAGGATATGAAACAAGATACACATATGTTGAGAAATAAGAACTTAATCAAGATCATAAAGAGTACAATAGAGGAGAATTAAAGGACTTGGCATACCAAGTTGAAGACAGCTCTTTGGGCTGATAAGATCACCCTAAATAGAGCAATTGGGAACTCACCATTCACAATTTTATATGTAAGGGAGGATAAGATTCCTATCTCACTCTAGTTACCAGCTTTAGACCTCACCTATCAACTATAATTGATGGAAAATGAGATAATTGAAGTTAGGTTATGTGAGTTGATGAATCTTGAGGAGACAAGAGATCATGCTATGCAAACCATGACATTCCACCAAGAATAAATAAAGAATAATTTTGATAGTAAATCTATGCCAATGAGTTTCAAGGAAGGAGACATTATCCTAAAATGGGATGAAGATAGGGCCAAACCTAGAAGGCACATGAAGTTTGATGCTTTGTGGAGTGGCCCATATGTGATCACATATTGCAAAAAATACAATACTTTCCAACTCTCAAAGTTAGATGGAGAGGAACTGCATATCCAAGTCAATGGGATTTATCTAAAGCATTGTTATTGAAGTTCTCTTTTTTATTTTGTACATAGTTTCCTATTTTCCTTGTGTTCCCTAAGTGCTTATGCACATGTTTGAGTTTGTCCTTTTATTTTTTTGTGTTGTCTTTTCTTGATCTTGTTATTGTTGGGTGGTGTGTTTCCGTGTGCTTTGCTTTGGCATAATCCTTATTAGTCATATTCAAGAATCCATTGATTTCATTATCCTTGAGTTAGATATGGCTACTAATCTAGTTAGTATATCAGGCATACTACCCCTATGAGTCACCATTTTATTAACCAAATTTTGACCCTTCATGCCAATATTGGGCACTCTTATTTGTAAAAATTGTCTAAGTCTATATCTTTAGCCAGGTCCACTACTTAGCTTTTATTTGAAAGAAGTCTTATTTAATAAATCCCCCAAAAAATTTATAAGTGTATTCCTTTCAAAAAGTTCATTTTTGGTCTTTGCTAAGCCTTTGTCAAATTCTTTCAGGTTTTTGTTCTAAGCCTTTATTCAATTATTTCAAACTTTTTGTCTGAGGATTTTTACTTAAATGTATTTCCTTTGAAATTTTCATTTGACCAAGTAAAAAATTCTTTAAAATAATTTTTCTAATACAAATCTCCTAAAGATAAGTGCCAAATTCTTTCAGACAAATGTTTTGCACAATTGTTCCAAAGGGTATGTTTCAATTTTTTTTTAGGACATTTTCAAGCTAAAGAACACTCACAACTTTTTGGAAAGGTATGTTACATCTTTTCTGCAGGGTATGTTTCAACTTTTCCAAATGATTTGTTTTGTAAATTTTTTTTGAGACAACTTTTTTGAAAGGCACTTCAACTTTTTTGAAGGGTATGTGATAATGTTTTTGAAGGGTATGTTGCAATGTTTTTGAAGAGTATGTTTCAAATTTTCTAAAGGACTTTTTCAAGCTAAAGAACACTTTCAAATTTCTTGAAGGGTCACTTGAAAAAATTTGAAGGGTTTGTTTATTTTGGAAAAGGCCTTTTTTCACTTTGCCAAAGGGTTATTTTAAAGAAACAAAAGGGCCAAATAGAAAGTCCAAAAAAATTATTTTTAAATATTGTTCAAGGAATTATTTCAAAAAACTTATCTAATACAAAGGAAGCAAAAGGGCAAACAAAAATGATAATGGGAAAAATGTTTGATGAAATGCCTGAAGAGTGACGTCCCACAAAACATCAATTTTAGACTATAGAAACTAGTCTTTGGAGTTTAAAAGAAAGGCTTAGTGGGAACCTAAAGGTGAAGATAAGAGATAACAAATGGTAAAATGTAACTGAGGCTTTGGTTCAATTGTAACAAATGTAACTAATGTTTTTGGTTCAATTGTAACTCATTGTAACTGATCCATTCAATGACATGACATAGCTCACTTACTTCTCTCCCATGCAAATGTAATTGATTATTTCAAGGTGACACATGTCCAAGTGACCCTTGGACTTCCTTTGATTGTTCTACCTTTCAAGGATATATATATGCATTCCCTTGGCTCATTTTCCATCCTTCACTAGTTATTAGTAAAACTTTAGTTAGATTTATACTTGAATAACTCTTGAAGAGATATACAAGTGTGATTACCTCTCATATACTATAATATTGAGTAATGATTGAATCATTTTTGGTCAAGTCTAGTGAAATATTATATTTTCTAGCTTGTACTCTTCAATTTACAAAAAGGAGATTGTTGTAGGTCTTTTCTGTTATTATTTTCTAAGTGTAGATATATCTTAGAAGTGATTCTAAGTGTAGATATATCTTAGAAGTGATTCATGACTGTATCTTTCTTTGGATCATTCATTTCCTTCTTAAAAATCATATACCTTCTCATATCTAACATATGAAATATTGTTGTAGTAATGTTTCTTGAGCTATGAGTCCTATGTAGTAAAACACCTTGTTTTGTCTTTAAAGTAGTGGTTTCAATCAATTGAGAGGATATCATTCATTGGTGTATCACCACTTTATTTTCTTGGTTGTTTCCCTTAACCCTTTTCATACATAATTAATAGATTAGAGAGATATTTAAGTTGCATTAAGGGGAGATATCCCTTAATCTGGAGATTCATCTCAATGAAATTATCACGCACAATAAGAGAAATGATTCTATTTTGCCATTTGGATGAGGAGAGTTGAGCATCTCCTCAATCATGCAAATCCAAGCATCAATAGTAACAATTATAGGTCCCAATGTGAGATTCAATGTTATTTGACCTAAAACCTTATGAGGGATATTATCAAACTCTTAGATGTTCATATTAATATAATTTAAGTTTTTAGTTTATATGTTGAGAAGTCAAAGGAAATAAATATTGTAGATATTTAACCATGAGCCATTATCCACTAAAACTTATTTGACACCCATATAACCAATTATAATCCAAATGTATAACAACAAATATTTTTTGATGATATGTTGTGGTGGTATATCCTATTTTTAAAAAAATTGTAGACTCCTAGGTCCATCTTAAACTGTTAAATGTACAAAAAACATAATTAGTTTTAACATCTCTAGGTATAATGGTGTCATATAGTGTTGCATAAAACATGTATTTATACACAATGTATTGTTTAAGTAACTCTAAAATGGAGATCTTGGTGGTAGTAATTTATAATTTGACCAAGGATATGTTATCCTAGGGTTCTATAATTTTGTCATGTCTCTCGATCTCATTTAGTTACAACAATGTCAACCACAAGGTCTACCATAAGCCTATTTAAAATATTATATATTGGATGGTAGCTGAGATAATTTAGAGGTGTTATGTTGGGAGGGACAAAAAAAACTAATTGTTCTCATTAGTGTATAGTAATGATAGGTGGTCATTCAAAGTGAACCATGTAATAATAATCATCACAAGGAGGTCTATTATTATGGTTACAAGTTAGGATATATTTTACTTGTGTTACTAGTTAAATTATCTAGGATTTTATATGCAACTTAAAAATATGCCATATGGAAGGAAAAAATATACAAGGAACTATAAAAATTTATATTAAGAAGTCATTATTATTGTGATAAGTATGAAAATCAAGAAAAATTATAAATATGAAACCCTAAAATGAAGTACAATGATCGAAAGAGAAGAAATGGAAAATTAGGGTTTTTCAATATTCAAAAATAATTGGGTTCACCAATATGTTTTATCAAATTTTGGATTAATGTGAAAACCCAAAATGATAACATTATTCTAAAAAATTAGGAGAATAATAATGATAAAATTCACTGATTTAGAACTACTATATTATGGAAACTTACTAAAAATATAAAAATTTAAGGAAAAAACAAAGACTTATCTAGAAAATGTGCCCCCAAGAGGAATCAATGTTTAAAACTTGTTATGAAAAGAGGTTTGGTGACTAGAATTAGTGTTCTTCAACTAGATCTCTTCTTAGACAATAATGTTAGGAAGAGGATACTAGAGGGATAAAATTATTATCTAACCTAAGGTATTCCTATCCACTCATAATGAGTAAATTAGGGTTTTTCTATTAAATGTTCCTTCATATATAGATCATATATATGGTGCAAGAGATTATATCACTCACAAAGACCATTATGTAACTAATTTCCATTCAAAACCCTTGCTTCTTGACATGTGAAGACCAATGAAAATCATTATGTAAAATGAGTTAGTAGTTGAATTTTGTTGATACATCAACACCCCATGTGTTGAGTGTTACCTATGTACCAATAATATAAAGAGGGATTAAACTTCATGTAGTTATCCCATACTACAATGGTGTGTGAATAACTAGTGAAATATGTTAAATGTTGTTGTAATGTTGATTATGATTAGATGCCTTAGCCATGACTTGGGAAATATGAAAAGTATTATAATTTATCTCTAGGATATTAGGTATGTATGTAATTATAATTAAGAGGAATAGGTATTATACTCTCAATGTGAAAATGTGATTCTAGGGATTTTCATCATGTAAGCCTCTTGTGTGCTAAATGGTTTGAAAAGTGTTTGTGTATTCATATCATTAAAAATAATTACAATGAGTCTCATTAGGGAAATGGTTTGACCTTCATATATATTTTAATATTTAAAATTATATATTATTTGGTAAGAATACATGAGAGGGGGGAAGGACACTAGAGTAGTAAACTCATGTCCCCTAGGTGCTATTGTCTAATGCATCATTTTAGTATGTTGAGGGGGTTAGGCATGGCCTAAAATGTGTTTAAGGTTGATAAATATAGGGATAAGATAGTTTGAAGGTAATATATAAGATTAAAATATTGTGAAAGGTGGTTAAAAGTGTTCAAAAGGGACCCTAATATAGGTTTACACTCTATATCTAAGTGTGTAAAAGAGTGGTCACAAGTGTATGATTTTGGATTAAATGTTAATTTTACATGTATATATTAATATGTACAAAGAGATAATTTTCATATTAGCTTCCTCATATAGGTTTAGTACTCTAGGATAAGTGATAATTCTTCATGGAATAGCAACCCCATCCTATGTATTTGTTGCATTACTATTTTTACTTCCCATATTATCTAAGATAACATTATAGATAATACTCCTAGGTTTTATGGATTCATCTAAATGATATATAATAACAACTTATTAGGATTCAATCTCAACATTATATATTATGATTTATTTAATTCCTTCTTGTAATAGTTTTGGAATGTGTTTCTAGAGGATTTACCTAGATTACCTCCCAAAAAGGAGTTTGACTTCACAACTACCATCATTCCAAGATTTGATCCTCAATTTAAGGATCCATATATAATTACAACAAAAAATTTAGTAAAATTAGATTCCCAATTTCAAGATATGTCATACAATGGGTTAATTTAATTGATTATTTTACCATGGGGTGTAGTAGTGGTGTTTATGATGAAGGATGGAACTCTTCACTTGTGCATATATTATAGGATGTTTAATATGGAAACCATTAGAAATACATATAATTTACCCCTAAATGATGAAATATTTGATAAAATTTAAGGTGAAATAGTCTTTTCTAAGATTTACCATAGATTAGGGTACCAATAATTTAAAATCAAAGAAGAAGATATTCCTAAATCCACTTTTAGGACAAGGTATGGCACTATGAATTCATAATTATTCCTTTCAAGTTAATGATTTAAATTGTAACATTCATGAGTATTATGAACATTATGTTTAGGGATTATCTAGATTAGTTTGTGCTCATTTTTCTCGATGATATTATAATTTTTTCCAAGAGTGAGGAATAACATGTTGGTCACTCACATCTAATGTTGTGATTTTTATCAAAGCATAATCTCTAAAAAAACTAAGTGTGATTTATTTTAGGTCAATGTGAAATATTTGGGTCATATCAATTAAAATTAAAGAATACCAATAGATACTAAAAATATTAAAGACACATGGAATGGTTAGTACTAAATATTTTTAATAGGTTCATATTTTTATGGGTTTGGCTTGGTATTATAGGAAATTTGTAACCATTTTTTCCAAAATAGCTAAACTAATCAATAATTCACAATGGAAACAAAAACGTTTTATGTGGAGGAATAAATGTGAGTAAGCCTTTTAAACCCTAAAACAGAGGCTTGCCTTAGCATTAGCATTCCAAGTACCATATCCAAATGGTCATTTTGTTGTGATAAATAAAGCTTATGGGTATGGATTAATAGTATTATATATTCAATAAAGCTCAATAGTGGTATATGAGTATTTTAAATCAAAGCCTTATTAGGCTAATTATGCTCCACATGATTTGCAATTAGATGTAATAGTATATGCCTTATAAGTTTGGAAGAATTATTAGTTGGGTAAACCATTTGATCTCAAAATATATAATTTAGGGCTCAAGTATATCTTTAATCAACTAAATATAAATGTTTAGCAAAGGAGTTGGTTAGAGTTTTTGTCAAATTATGATTTTGACACAAACTATATTAAGGGAAATGAAAATAAGGTTGTAGATGATCTTAGCTATATAATTTATATAAATTTAATGAATACTATTATAATAACCTTCCAAGATAAAGTATTGATATTTTTACTAGGAGATGAATTATTTGAGAAAGTTAAGAAATCTTGCATAGAAAATCCTTAAGGCCATATGTATAAAAGATTTCATTTTGAGAAGGATGGAATTTTGAGATTAAATGGGAGAGTTTATGTACCATATAAATAAAACTTTAAGGGTATTTACGCTTAGAGAGTTTCATAATGCTCCTTATTTAGGTCATATGAGTGTAACAAAGCTTATGGTAGAGTTCTGACCATTATATTTTTGAAAGGGAATTAAGAAAGAAAAAGATGATTTTGTATCTAGATACTTGGAATATCATGTAATCGTATAAAATGTCCATCTATTTAGGTTGTTATACTCTCATGACATTTTAGAGTGGAATTGGAAAGTCATTAGTATGATCTTCATCCAAGGGCTACCCCTATAATAGACATGATAATATTATGGTGGTAGTTGAAAAACTCACCAAGGTGTCACATTTCATACTAAGTAATTTAACTGATGATGCATCAAATTTATCAAAGAGGTTTTCAAAATAGATTTATATACTACATGTTTTTCCATAGAAAATAATTTTATATAGAGACCCTTGTATGGTCTAAATGATTTTTCAATCCCTTAATGTAGCTTTGGGCAAATAATTGAATATTAGAATAACTTACCATCTAGAAATAGATGGGAAAAGTAAGAGGATAAATCATATTTTGGAGAATCTTTTAAGAGTTCATTGCATGGATAATAAATATAAAAGGGAGGAATAACTACCACTTGTTTAGTTTTATTGTAATAATTAATTTCATTTAACTTTAAAAATGGCACCATTCAAAGATTTATATGGTAAAAAGTGTATAACACAGTCAACTAGGATAAAATATAAAACATAGTGGTTTTTGTATAATATACGCTTTCTAAAATGGAAGAAAAAGTGAAATTAATTAGCTAAATATTAGTTAAAGCCTATTATATAAGAAAATATATGTTGATCTGAAAAGAACAACAAGGTGGTTATTAGTTAGAGACAAGGTTTTTTAATAGTTCAAATGTCAAAAGATCTCTATCAAGTTAGTAAATCAGCCAAACTATCACATAGATAGGTGGGACCTTTTAAATATCTAGAATAGATTAATAGTGTTACATACAATCTTGCCATACAATGAAATTTAGATCTTTTTTTTTTCCATGTATCTTATCTGAAAAATTGTGTAGCTGATCTTTCTCATGTACTTGATTAGAATGCATTACATGTTATGGATCTAGGAGTGGTGACAATAGAATTGATATGAATAAATGATACATGAAATATTAGCTTGTGTAATTAATAGGTATCTCAATGCAAGGTTTAGTCAAAACAATATTCAAAATATAGTGCCACTTGGGAAGATTTTGAGGAGTTTAAAAGGCTTTTTCCTATTTTATTTATTTTATATATTCTACTAAACTATTTAAATTTTTAGACATATTTAGTTTTATAATAATTTCATTGAGATGATGATATATTTAAGGTGATGAGGATGTTATATCTCATTAAATCCTTAACAAAAAAACATATGTTTTTAAACAAATAGTTGACTAATTATTTTTTATATTTAAGGGTTATGTTGGTGGTTCTTGTCTTTTTTACAAGTTTTTGGACAAGGCTTGTTGGTGGTAGTTACTTGATGTTAGTTGGTTGAGCCATGGGGATTTATTTGGTTTTTCATCCTATTTATTTATTTTCATATCTTACAGTCTTTATTTGTTTCAAGCATAGGTCACTAACCTATTTTTTAACCCCATCTAATAAATAAAACATTTAAGGGTTATGTGGAATAAGTAGACATATCTTGTTGTGTTGTTGCATACATTTTTGTATTTTTATGATCTACATCTCTGATTTAAGTACACACATGCACACATTATATATATGTATGTATTCCATAAAATGAATTATTACAATTTAATTTTAAATCTTAATATGCAAAAAAATATAATGGCATTCATGATGATTATTTAGTAGTAGTTTTTCCAACTTTTTGGATAAAATAGAATAAATAAATTCTTATGCTTGAGGTGGATGTAGGAAATAATCTATCCTCATTGAGAACTATAGAGGGAGAGCATAATAGGATAAAATGTGGAAGATCATGGTAGCTATGAGCAAAAAAAGGAAAAATGTAGAACATTCATGCACATTAGATGTGATTGACTTACATGATTGTCAAATTATGTATTTTACCTTAGATAGTCGATATGTTTATTAAATTTTTACTTATTTTTTGTATGGTATGTGTACATAAAAAAATTATTTATTGAAGGTAGTATTACATGATAATTAACTGACTATTTTCATTATTTTTTGAGTTAGGTATTAGTTGTAGTATTGTCTATTGGCATCATGTACCAACCTTTTATTCCTTCTATGTGTGCATAGTAGTATATGAATTAAAAATATCTATGGTGTATTATGATTCATAATTCTGTTACTCACATTTTTGAATATACATTATAATTTATAATTTAATCATTAAAATAATAATTAATAATAGGTTCTATGTTAAGAATGGGGTCATTTCAACACTGGTGTGTTTTCTTTAAGATAAAAAAAGGGAATCATTTTTTAGGGTTTGGATCATTAGACCCCAAAGGGACATTTATCCCCTTTAGTGTATATTTTATTCTTTGACATTTATTTTAGGAATTATTATCTCTTAATTATTCTTTATTATAGTTATTAGAATTTATTTTATTTAGTTTTGGTCAAAACATGGGATGAACATTCAAGGTTTTGTATGGCTAAGACCATTAGGGATTGAATAGTTAAGCTTTAGTTACTATATTTACTTGGAGTAAAAAGGAACTATGAGTGAATTAGGGAATATTTTTTAGGGTAAATTTTGCATGAATTTGAGTGGGACTTTTTTGGAGGAGATAAGAAGTAAACTCAACCTATGAATTAGGCATTAAACTTGTATTTTAGTGGCCATCTAGGATGAAAATTAAATGGCAATAGTTTTTATGGTTTGAAATATTTCAATGAGGATTTGATGTGGATAAAAATATGGAAATATAAAATAATGGAAAAACAATCTTATAGAAATGAGGAGCATAAATAATATAATAAAAGAGGAATAAACTTATGAAAGGAAAAAACTTAGCTAATTTTTCCTATTATTTTAGGCAATTAATTGGGATCTCATTATTCAATTAAAACATTGTGTTTTTCTCTTATCCTTTTTTTGATAAATATCTATCTGCATCCCCATTTTTTGAAACATGGGATATTATTTTAAACTTAAAATATGTGAGATGTTAGTTTATTTCCTTTTGGTATCTTGTAGACCATGTGGATTGATAGAAGATTTTATAATAGAAAATTTGGATTGTGATTTTTATGGATTTTTAATATATCCAAAAAAAAAAAAAAAAAAAAAAAATCCTTGTTATATGGTTGTGAGTGGTCATGTTAGATAAAATTTATGAACTCCTTGACTATTTAACATATTTTTCATTAATTTAATAACCCCTATGAACTTGGTGGTGAGAATTATCTCTCATCCACAAGTTAATAATAGTTATTATACCATAATAATGTGACTTGTGTGTCATGGTATAATTTAGAAATAAATTTAGATGTTAATATTTGTGTGTATTATTTTGAAAATTCTTTTATTGTTTATTTTTTTTTTAAATAATGCATATATAGACTTGTAGGTGCCTAAACAACCACCTAAAAATGTGAATATTGACATAATAAGTCAATAATATGTTGTAAAAATATTTCGAAATAGGTTTTTGATTAAAATTTATTGAATATAGATGTAATACCAGTTGGAAGCCATAATTGGAGTAACCATTATTAGTGAGACTTTAGTTAAATGTTGGAATTTGATACCTTAAATATATGGAGTATTATTATATTATTACAAAACATGTAAGAATGAATGACACTTTTAGGTTGATAAGGATTAAGGTTGTAATGTTTTCATTAAGAATTTAAATTAGTTTTAAGTCAATTGAATGAGGTGGCTACATGAATTTCTAAGTGTTATAAGAAACTATGTTGTAGTTATAACCCTCAATTTTATTTTATATATAGCGAAGTGAGTCTTTTTCACAATATGTAAATAAATTAATTAAAACATGAATTAATGCATATGCAGGGAATAATACAGGTAGGACCTCAAAATATTGATTATTTTGAATGATTATAAACCTATGCAGTCAAGAATGGTATCAAGATTTGTAAGTTTTCACTAGGGTTATGAATAGTAGAATATAAGGTACTAGCCTTGAGTTATTTTGAGATGTTTTGGAAACTTTGAAACATATAATTTTATAATGTTTTTAATGCTATAAGATTTATTTACCATGTTTGATGTAATTATCCTTATTAGATGGTTTAGGATGGATAAAACTAAAGTTTTTATATATCCTATACCTTCATAAACCAAAGTATATTAAAAAACCTAGATAATTTTTAAATGTTTATTGCATATGTTAATAAGGGTTTATGATTGATGTATGATAGTTTAAGTATTTCCAAATATGGAAATTTGAATTTTTAGATATCATGGTATGTTTCCTCAATGTAAAATTCATTTTGTAACTTATAAACTTAAACTATGAGATAAGTGAATTTATTCTACCAATTTTTAATTATGTAAAAAGAACTTGAAAAATGTATCTATTGTGTATATTGTAAATGGAGTATATCTAATTATTTTATTGTGATTAGTTATCCCTCACATTAAGGGATGTCTAGTGATAGGAAAATAACCTTTTATAAGCATCACTTGGCATCAATTAATGTGAATAATAAGGGCTCTTATGCATCTTATCATAGAATATGGTTCTAATGGAGAAGACCAAACTTTTCTTGAAATCTAAAACTATAATAAAATCTTTGGCCATAGTAATGTTATAGTAGTATACATTGACTATTGACTATACTATCTAGTTTTCATGCATGTGTGACATCATATTAGATAGATTATGCATTAAATGGTATGTATTACTATTGCCTATGATAGTGATGATAATACATGTTATTATAAATGAGTTATGAATTTTCACATCACTATTACTTGCTCCTTCATGAAGGGAAGGGGCACTCCCAATTAGGAGGTGTGAGGGGGGCCATCGGTTTATGGCTAGAGGGAAAATGCCCTGATGATAATCTTCCTCTCTATAGTTGAATGATTATAATGTGTGTAGTCATTAATGAGATTAGAATTTATAAGTTTTCATTGAAATTATGAATAGTATAATATAAGCGACTGGCCTTCAATGATTTTGAAATGTTTTGGAAACTTGGAAACATATAATTTTAGAATGTTTTTAATATTATAATATTTATGGACCATGTTGGATTGTATTATCCTTATTAGATGGTTTATGATGGATAAAACTAAAGTTATTAAATATCTTATACCCTCATGAACCAAAGTGTATAAAAAACTAAAATATTTACTAAATTTTGGTTGTATATATTAGTATGGGTTTATTATTCATGTATGATTGTTTGAGTATTTATAAGTATGGAAATGTGACTTTGCAAATATCATGGTATGATTCTTTAGTGTAAAAAAAATAATTATGAATTTACAAACTAGAATTTTGAGATAAATGCATCGATTATACCAGTTTTAAATTATGTATAAAGAACCTGAAAATTATATTATATTATGTAAATTGTAAATGGAATGTTTATAATTATTTTTTGGTGATTAGTTGTCCCTCATGTTAATGGATGTATAGTGATAGGTAAAGAGCCTTTTATAAGCATCATTCATCATTAGTTAATGTGAGTAACAAGGACTCTTATGCAACTTAGCATAGAATATGGTCCTAATGGACAAGACCCAAATTTGTTTAAATTCTAAAACTATAATAAAATATTTGGCCAAAGTAATGTTATAATTGTATACATTTACTATCGACTATACTACCTAGTTTTATGCATGTGTGACATCATATTAAATAAATGATATATTCCATTGTATGTATGACTATTGCCTATGATAGTGATGGTAATATACATTATTTTAAACTAGTTATTAATTTTCACATCACCGTTAGTTTCCCATTCATTAAGGGAAGGGGGCACTCCTAGTTGGGAGGTGTGAGGGGGACCATCAGTTTATGGCTAGAGGCAAAGTGCCTAGATGTTGATTTTCTTCTCTATAGCTGAATGATTATAAATATGTAAAGTCATGAATGGTATCATAATTTGTAATT
Organism: Torreya grandis; assembly: GCA_037957365.1. Classification (NCBI taxonomy): domain Eukaryota; kingdom Viridiplantae; phylum Streptophyta; class Pinopsida; order Cupressales; family Taxaceae; genus Torreya; species Torreya grandis. Next base: position 1,959,971 of record JARHVA010003339.1, read on the forward strand.
TTTCATTGGAATTATGAATAATATAATATACGGGGCTAGCCTTTAGTGATTTTGAGATGTTTTAGAAACTCATAAACATATACATTTAGTATATTTTTAATGTTATAATATATATGGACCACGTTGGATTGAATTATCCTTATTAGATGGTTTGAGATGGATAAAACTAGAAAAAGTATATATTTTATACCCTCATGAACCAAAGTGTATCAAAAACTTAGATAATTACTAAATTTTGGTTGTATATATTAACAAGGGTTTACGATTGATGTATGATGGTTTTATTATGTATAAGTATGTAAATGTGACTTTGCACATATCTTGGTATGATGTAAAAAATTCATAATGAATTTATAAACTAGAATTAAGAGATAAGTTCATTGATTCTATAGGTTTAAATTATGTATACAAAACTTGAATACTATATTTTAATATGTAGACTATAAATGGAGTGTTTATCATTATTTTGATGTGATTAGTTATCCATCATGTTAAGGGATGTCCAGTGAGAAGTAAAGATCCTTTTATAAGTATCACTCATTATCATTTAATGTGAATAATAAGGATTATTATACATCTTAACATAGCATATGATTCAAGGGCATAAGACCCAACTCTATTTCAAATTTGAAATTATAATGAAAGCTTTGGCCAAAGTAATTTTATAGTTATGTACATTGACTGTCAATGATATTATCTAGTTTTCATGCATATGTGACATCATATTAGATAGATGATGTATTCCATTGTGTGTATGACTACTGAATGTGATAGTGATATTAATACACATTATTATACATGAATTATTAATTTTTGCATCATCATTATTTTCTTATTCATGAAGTGAAGGGGCACTCCAAGTTGGAGGGAAAGTGCCTAGATGATGATATCCCTCTCTATAGATTCATTCGAACCATATTATATCTACTTATGGATAATATGTAGATTTCATATTTTATCTTAAGGAATCTCTATTATACCATTAAAATTATCGTAGTTGAATTTTTTATTAACCTATACATGAGTGCATGTGACCAATCATGTATAGACATTATTTATTTCTTTGGTCTTTCTTAATGGCTATACATTGGTTATAAATTTGAATATGTATATTTGAATTAATTATTTCTAAATATTACTTTATAACTAAGTTGAAAATTATTTTATGCTACTATTTTTGACCAAATTTTGGTCCTTCAAGCCAAAATTAGGCACCCTTATTTGTAAAAAATCATCTAAGTCTATATCTATGGCCAACTCTAGTACATAATTTTTCTTTGAAAGAAGTGTTCTTTGTCAATCCCTAACAAATATACAAGTCTAATTATTTAAGAGGGATTGTTTTGGTCTTTTTCTAAGTGTTTATCCTTTCAGAGGTTTTATCTTCAAGTTTTTGTATTTGGGTTTGTGTCTTCAATTTTTTGCTTAAGTGTCAAATTCTTTTAGACAATTTGTCCAAAACAGATTTTTTGAAGGGCAACTTGCAACTTTTTTGAAGGAATTATTTTAGACATTTTGTCTGAAACAACTTTCTTTAAGGATATCATTCTCATAATAAATGGTCCACTTCAACTTTTCTGAATTGTATGTTTCAACTTTTTTGAAGGACTTTTTCAAGCTAAAGGACACTTTCAAAGGGTTATTTGCAAGAAGGCCAAAAGTTTTTTTGAAGGGGCACTTGCATTTTCAAAGGATCATTTCATTTTTTTGAAGGAAACTTTCATTTTTGGTAAAGGATACTTTACAAATTTTTTGAAGGGCATTTCAACTTTTTCAAAGGGTAGGTGATAAATTTATTAAAGCAATTTTTTAGGCTAAGTGGACACTTTCAAACTTATTGAAGGATATTTTAACATTCCCAAAGGGACATTTTCAAAAACTCAAAAGATTGTTTACATAGGAGAGTGGACCATTTCAAAAAATTCAAAGGGTATTTTCCTTTCAGAAGAGACACATCTTTTCCAAAGGATCACTTGCAATAAGTCAAAGGGTATGTTTCCTTTCAAAAAGGGTCTTTTTTCACTTTTTTGAAGGGTTATTTCAAAGAACCAAAAAGGGCCAAACAAAATTGTCTAAGGAATTCTTTCAAAAAACTTAAAAAGGTGTCAATGTCTAATTCTTTCAGACATTTTATCAGATACAAAGAAAACATGATTTCCTTCAGAATTTTTAACTACAAAAATTGTTTAAGGCATAAAGGACCAAGCAAAATTCCAAAGGAAAAGAAAAAAGGAAATAAAAGACTTGAATAAATTCTTTTAGGAAAAGTGTCAAGATAATAATTTTGAGGAAATAAAAGTCTAAAGAAATACCTAAAAGGTGATGGCCTATAAAATGCCAATTTTAGACTGTGAAAACTATCCATTGGAGTTTAAAAGAAAGGATATATGGGAACTTGAAGGTGAGGATAAAGGTAACAAGTGGAAATTGTAACTAAGGTTGTGGTTCAGTTGTAACAAATGTAACTAATGATTTTGGTTTAGTTGTAACTTTTTCTAACTAACCCATTTGATGACATGTCATAACTTACCCATTTCTCTCCCATGAAAATGTAATTGATTATTTTAGGATGACACATGTCCAAGTGACCCTTGAACTTCCTTTGATTGTTCCACCTCTTAAAGGCTATATATATGCATTCTTTTGGCTTGTTTAGGATCCTCCACTAGTTATTGGGGAAACTCTAGCTAGATTTGTACTTAAAGAACTCTTGAAGAGATACACAAGTGTGATTGCCTCTCATATGCTATAATAGTGAGTAGTGATTGAATCATTATTGGTCTAGTCTACTGAAATATTGTCTTTTCTAGCTTGTACTCTTGATGGTCTACCAATTTTCAAAAAGAATATTGTTGCATGTATTTTATAGTATTCTTTTATAATTGTAGAGATATCTTAGAAGTGATTCATGATTGTATCTTTCTTTGGATTATTCATTGCCTTCTTAAGAATCATATACCTTCTTGAATTTAGCATATGAAATATTAATGTAGCAAATGGATTCTGAGTTGTGATTATTGTGCAAGAAAAACCTTGTTTTGACTTTAAAGTAGTGGTTTTAGTCAATTGAGAGGATACCAAATATTGGTGCATCACCATTTATTTTATTAATTATTTTCTTGAAATCTTTTCCTATATAATTGATAAATTAGAGAGAGCTTTAAAGCTACATCAAGGTGAGCTAGCCTCTAATCTCGAGATTCATCTCACTAAAATTATCACCCATAGCAAAATAGATGATTCCATTTTGTTGCTTAGATGAGGAAAGTCAAACATCTTGTCAAAGGTGCAAATCCAAACATCAACAGTTTTTGGCATACCTAGTGGGACCTCTATTTCATATAATATTATTCAAGATTATTATTGGTCTTGGCATTGTTGAAGAGAAATAAACATCTATATTTAGTACCTAGTGACTCCATTGAATAATTCAATTCTTTGGTTGATGATCAGTCCTATTTTCCATGCCAAAGGTGGCCATTAGGTTTGCTACTAAAGGTGTACCCTTTGAGTTTGTGTAACTACCTCCATACTACACCAAATGTTTTAGGTATGTTAACACTCATACTTAAAAAAGAGATTTTCTATTTAAAACTTCCATGTTTGTGTTACATTCCATCCCTAATATCCATAGTGGTCATTCCAAAAATGGCTAGAAAATAACCTTTTGTGCCTTTCACCAGGGCATCTCCCTTCCATCTTTCCTAATATGATCAAATCCCAAGAGCTAACTTAAAAAGTGTCCCATATTTTAGTGAAGATGGTCCTATTACTACCATTGAGCATATTTATAATATAGAAATTTTTTGAAATATCCATAAAATTAGCCAAGAAAATGTAGCTATTAGGTTGTTGGCCTTGTCTTTCAAAGGAAAAGTTTTGGATTGGTATGGGACCCTACCTATAAATTTTATTAGCTCATGAGATGAGTTAGGGACCCTATTGACTTATAAGTTTGTGTTAAAGAGTGATCACTTATCTTTAGCTAATCAATTGACCATAATAAAGAGGGTACCACATGAATTCATGCAAGATTTTAATACTAGGTTCCAAAAAACTTGGGATAGAATCCCAATTATTATGAGGCCAACCACAAACTATGCATTTTTGTACTACTTGAAAGCATTAAATAGTGTCATTGCCATGATGATTCAATATATTAGTGGAAACACACTACTTTCTACCTATGAAATAACCATAAATGTTGAGAATTGTCTTGTTCAATTAAGAAAGATAGCTCCTAGACCTCCAATGCCACTATTCCCTAATTTGCATTCTCTTAGTCAAAGTGCATTACCCACTTCCATTTCCCCTACCAATGAAATACATTAATCCAAAAGTTTGATCCAAAGTGTTACTAATGAATTGGTTGCTCTCAATAGGTAACAAGCCCAAGGTTTTAGGCCATATCAATCCTACAATTAGTTTAGACAAATAAATAGACCTTCTTTTTAGGGGAATAATTAGGGATAGGGAAAAATTACCCATGTCAAGCCTTATCAAAGATATAATCCTAGTGTTCCTTCATCCTCCAAAGCACTTGTCCTCACTCAGAATAATTTGGTCTAAGAATAGACCAACTATCCATCTTTTGAACATGGTCAAGAATAAGTTGTTGATGCAAATGAAATGCACAATCAAGGTATAGTAATGCAAGGTAGTCAATATTTCCAAGAATCAAGTTTTAAAGGATCCATGCAAGGTGGGGTGGAAAATTTATAACCTCAAATTGATGCTATGCTCATAAGTCATTTAGATGGTGATTTTTGTTCCATTAATTTCTTGGGAGATATAAGCAATCAAAATACTAGTGTTGCCTACAATAATAAGTCCAAAAGGAGGGCTATTGATGAAGATCAAGGAGATAATCAAGGACCTATTATGACTCCTACATCATCTCCTATAGTATATGGGTCTAACACAACTCTTAAACTATAATAAAATTAAAGGATTCCAAATTTCATGCCAGCTACTATAACTTTACCGACACATGTTACATCATAAAGTACCAATGCTCATAAAGAGAACCCTAAGGTGAGTAATCCAATCATAAATGTGGTGGGCTAGATGAAGAAGATTATTCACTATGGGATTATATAACATTACCAAGATAGAAATAAATACTTCAAAAATAATTTCATGGATTGGGCAAATAGGTTGGCCCATCTAGAAAAGACAATGTGGTTTTGGTCAATGGAACTCAATTTGTAGATGGTCAAGTGAAGAAAGATGAGAATACTCCTCATTTTTACCTATCTCTAATTATTGGTGATTTATTGGTTCATAATTTTATTATATATAGTAGAGAAAGCACATCATTTATGTCCAAATTCATAGCAGATAAGGTAGGCCTCAAGTACGAGCCAATGACTAAAGGAGTTTTGTAATTGGTTGGATCACTAGCCAAGACTTTGGGGATAGTGAAAGGTTTCATTCTAAAACTTCATGGTTATCATAATTTTACAATTCCCCATGATGTGGTAATATTATATTTACCTCCCTATTTTTCTATTTTCTTGTCAAGGGACTTTACATCCAAGATAGGTGGATATTTGGTAGCCAATTAGTCCTACGTGGTGTTTACAACAAAATATGGCACTAAGGTGAATATTGTGTCAGAACCTATTCATAGAGATCACTTGGAATAATAATCACCTAGGGTAACCAATGTTAACTATGTTATCATTTATGAAGAGGAGATTCATATTGACCAATCTCCTTCATCTTCCCTTGAAGGATTTTCTAATTTATTCCTAGATGAGTGGGGAGACGACAACAATGAGCATGATCCTTACAAGTTTATTGAATAATTTAGTCTTGGAGTCTATTATATGAATGAGAATTAATATTTTATGACTAATTTGATCAATCCAAGTGAGGATGTGAATGGCTTGTGGTAGCTCTTCTTTGATGGGTCTAGAAGCAAGATTGGGGCATGTGGTGGAGCTATGTTGGTTTTACCTTCAAAGGAAAGTTATTTTTCAAGCTTTAGATTTCAATTCTCATTCAGCTTTAATGTGGAAAAGTATGAGGCCCTCATTCATGGCCTTGAATGGTAAAGGAAAATATATGTTAAGGAATCTCAAGTGTTTGGTGATAGTGAGCTTATTGTGAATCAAGTTAGAGGGTAGAATTTGACCAAAAACTCCTTGCTCAAATCCTATAAGAATAGATTTTGGGACCTTGTAAAAGATTACATGGATTTTAAAATCATATTTATTCCAAGGGAAGACAATAATCACACTAATAGTTTGGCATATGTTGGTGCTTAATTTAATGTTCCAAAGGGCAGAAAGGAATACAAAAATGAACCCCATCTAAAGGTGATTGTGATACCATGCATATCAGATAATGTAACCAATTGTTAGGTCTTTTATAGTGACCAAAAAATATCACTTTTTATATAGGAAGAGACTGAGTCTTCTTCTAAAAATCATTCTAAACTATAGCAACAATATGGAGGGTAGTTTGTCCAGCTGAAGTCTAACAAGCTCCCCATAGGCCTAGTGACTCTTGAAATCATATTCAATGAAGATGACCAGCTTAAGAAGGAGAAAGTAATCATGTAAAATAATAAAGAGAACTATGAAAGGGTATAAATCTTTAAATATAAGCTACATGCACTTGGGAAGGTATGCACTAGTCAAGAAAAACATGATTTCATTGAATTATGCAAGGAGTTTAGTGATATTTTTGAATAGGAGTATAGTGATTTGAAGGGTTTTGACCTAAGATTAGATCATCACACCATAGAGATAGATGAAAATTCCAAACCCATCAAGAAAAGATAAAGTTCAATCAATCCTAAGATTGAGCCCCTCATGAGGAAATAACTCACCAAATTGATTGAGTCCAAAATCATCTTTCTCATCAAGCATTCTTCTTGGCTGGCCAACTTATTCCCTATTAGAAAGAATAATGGAGATATCAGGTTGTGTGTGAACTTTAAGGACTTGAATAGAGTGTCTTTGAGAGACCATTATCCCCTCTTTTACATGGAGAAAATTTTATAAGTGGTGGCAGGTAGTGAGAAGTTTTCCCTCCTAGATGGTTATTTTATGTACAATCAAAATTTGGTGAAAAAAAGTGACCAGTACAAAATACCTTTCACCACCAAATGGGGCACATATTCCTATAAGAAGATTCCATTTGGATTGTCAAATTCTAGAGCTACTTTTCAACTTGCAATGGATATGGATTTTCAAGGATTAATTAATGACATTATATTGGTATATCTTGATGATGTGATAGTTTTCTCCAAGGAAGCAAAAGATCATTTGAATCACCTAAGATAAATTTTTGAAAGGTGTAGAGAGTTTTGGATCTCTCTAAACTCAAATATGTGTGTGTTTTTTATTCATAAAGGAAAACTCTTAGGCCAAATTATTTCTAAGAAAGGTATGCATATCAATCTTGAAAGGGTAAGTGTCATTTTGGCATTATCTTTACCTAAGCATAAAAAGGGCTTACATAGTTTCTTTGGTAAGATAAATTTCATTAGGAGGTTTATTCTTGATTTTTCTAACCTGGTCAAGCCCTTGACCTCCATGCTTAGGAAGGATGAGATATTCACCTAGATAAGAAGGAGTAAAGAAAGTTTTGAGGAGATCAAGCAAGACATTGCCCAAGCTCTTACTCTTGTAAGTCCGAACTTATCCAAGGACTTCAATTTTTACACTTTTAGGAATGAAGAGGTAATCTATATAATGCTTACTCAAGCTAATGATGAAATTTTTGAATAGCCTATTACCTTCTTTAGTTAAGGTTTGGAAGGCTATGAGATAAAATACACATATGTTTAGAAACAAGTGATTTCAGTCATAAGGAGTTTAAATAAATTTAGGCATATGTTGTCTTATACCAAGGTTCACATTTTTTTTCCTTGCCCTAGTGTGAAAGAATTTCTATTGAGTAAATATTTGAATGAGAAAAGGGTAGATTGGATCAGTAATGTGGAGATCAAAATGACCAAGCTAGTGAAGGGAAAAGGACTATGTGAGCATCTTGTTTCAAAATTCAAAGAGTAAAGGGAAGTTGTTTTGGCACTCCATAATAACTATCCACTAGTTTTACCATTATCCATGAGGAGTTAGACACAAGACATGATTCATTTCCTTCAAACTAGTGAGTGTCCACTAAGTATTGATAAGGCCAATAGAAGGTACTTTAGGCTACAATCCATTCCTTATGTACTTGTTGATGGAATGATATTTAGAAAGGACTTTTCAATTGTGTTGTTGAGATGCATTGATTTGGATTAGATTAACAAAATGTTACATGAATTTCATGATGGACCAGTTGGTGATCACTTTTCTCCAAGAACCACAACTGCTAAGATTATGAGAGCTGGTTACTTTTGGCCTAGCTTATTTAAGGACACTCATGCTTGTTGAAGGAAATGCCAAACTGTGATCTTTTTGATGGAAAAAAAGCTATCTCCCTTGCCTCTTCATCCAATCTAGGTTGAGTAACCCTTCATGTAATGGGACTTGGATTTCATAGGTCTTACCAATCCTCCTTCTAGTACTAGTCATAACTGGGTGTTGATATCAACTAATTATTTTACAAGATGGGTGGAGGCTATAGCTCTTAAGAAGGAAAATGAAAACTTAGTCTTAGACTTCTATGAAGGTATAGTAACTAGGTTTGGATATCTTTCAACAATCATTTTAGATAATGCATTAGCCTTCTTAAGAACAATGACAAGTGAATGGGCTTTGAAGCATGGCATTTATCTTAGCACCTCCTTGAAATAATATCCCCAAGGGAATGGCCTAGCTAAGTCCACAAATAAGAAATTAATTAGGATCCTAAAGAGGATTATGAAGGAGAATCAAAGGACTTGGCATACCAATTTGAAGATAGTCCTTTGTGCTGATAGGATCACCCCAAAGAGAGCAATTGGGAACTCACCATACATACTTGTGTATGGAAGGGAGGCTAGGATTCCTATCCCACTTGGGTTAATAGATTTAAACCTCACTTATCAGCTATAATTGATGGAGAATGAGAGCATGGGAGTTAGATTATGTGATTTGATGGATCTTGAAGAGACAAGAGATCAAGATATTAAAATCATGATAACTCATAAAGGGAAAAAAAAGAAGTATTTTGACAATAAGTCCATGCCAAGGATTTTTAGAGGAGACATTATCAAAAAATGAGATGAAGATAGGGACAAACCTAGAAAGCACATAAAGTTTGATGCTTTATGGAGTGGCCCATATGTGATCATATAGTGCAAATAAAAAAATGATTTCCATCTCTCAAAGTTGGATGGAGAGGAACTACATTTCCCAATCAATGGGATATATCTAAATCCTTATTACTAAAGTCCTCTTTTTCTTTTGTACATAGTTTCCTATTTTCCTTGTGTTCCCTAAGTGTTGATACATATATGTGAGTTTGTCTTTGTCTTGTTTTATTTTTGCTTGGTCTTGTTATTTTTGTGTGGTGTGTTTCCATGTGTTTTGTTTTGACATAATTCTTTTTAGTCATCTTCAAGAATCCATTGACTCCATTGGCCCTGAGTTGGATAAGGCTACTAGTCTAGTTAGAATAGTAGTCATACTACCCCTGTGAGTCACCATTTTGTTGACCAAATTTTATTCCTTCAGGCCAAAATTGGGAACCTCTATTTGTAAAAACTCATCTAAGTCTATATATTTGGGTAGGTCTAGTACTTATTTTTTCTTTGGAAGATGTGTTCTTTGTCAAGACCTAATAAATATACATGTCTAATTCTTTTAGAGGGATTATGTTAGTCTTTCTCTAAGTGTTTTCCTTTCATAGGTTTTGTCTTCAAGTTTTTATTTAAGTACTAAATTCTTTCAGATAATTTGTCTTCGACAAATTTTCTAAAGGGTAAATTTCAACTTTTTTGAAGGAATTGTTTTAGACATTTTGTCTAAAATAACTTTCCTGAAGGGTATCTTTCTCACAAGAAATGGTCCAATTCATCTTTTTTCAAGGGTACATTTCAAATTTTTTGAAGGAATTATTCAAGCTAAAGGACACTTTCAAATTTCCTGAATGGTCATTTACAAGAAGGTCAAAAGTTGTTTTGAAGGGGCACTTGAATTTTCAAAGGATCATTTCATTTTTATGGACACTTTCATTTTTGGTGAAGGATACTTTGTAACTTTTTTGAAGGGCATTTCAAAAAAATTTAAGGGTAGATGATAACGTTTATGAAGGAATTTTTTAGGCTAAGTGGACACTTTCAACTTTATTGAAGTGCATTTCAATTTTCCCAAAGGAATGTTTTCAAAATCCTGAAAGATTGTTTATGTGGTAGAGTGAACCATTTCAAAAAAATTGAAGGGTATTTTCCTTTTAGAAGAGAAACAACTTTTCTAAAGGGTCACTTACAAGAATCTGAAGTTTATGTTTCCTTTCAAAGAGGGTATTTTTCACTTTTCTAAAGGATCATTTCAAAGAACCAAAAAGGGCCAAATAGAATTTTCCAAGGAATTCTTGCAAAAAACTTGAAAAGGTGCCAAAGTCTAATTCTTTTAGATATTTAGTTTGATACAAAGAAAACATGATTTCCTTCATATTTTTTATCCACAAAAATTATTTAAGGAATAAATGACCAATAAAAATCCAAATAAAAATAAAAAAGGAAAAAAGAAGACCTAAATAAATTATTTTATGAAAAGTGTTGAGACAAGAAGTCCAAGAAAATAAAAGTCTGAAGAAATACCTGAAATGTGACAGCTCGTAGAAAGTCAATTTCAAACTGTGAAGACTAGCCATTGGAGATTAAAAGAAAGGATAAATAGGAACATGAAGGCGAGGATAAAGGTAACAAGTGGAAATTATAACCAAGATTTGGTTCAATTGTAACAAATGTAACTAATTCTTCTAGTTTAGTTGTAACTTGTTGTAGCTGACCCATTCAATGACATGACATACCTCTCTCACTTCTCTCCCATGCAAATGTAACTTTTTAATTTAGGATGACACATGTCCAAGTGACCCTTGAACTTATTTTCATTGCTCCACCTCTCAAAGGCTATATATATGCATTGTTTTGGCTTGTTCAGGATCCTCCATTGGTTATTATGGAAACTTTGGCCATATTTGCACTTGAAGAACTCTTGAAGAGATACATAAGTGTGATTGCCTCTCATATGTTGTAATTTTAAGTAATGATTGAATCATTTTTGGTTTAGTCTAGTGAAAGAATATATTTTCTAGATTGTACTCTTGATGGTCTACCAATGTATAGAATGAATATTGTTGCAGGTCTTTGTTAGTATTATTTTTTAAGTGTAGAGATATCTTAGAAGTAATTCATGACTATATCTTTATTTTAATTATTTATCTCCTTATTAAGAATCATATACCTTCTCCAATATAGCATATGAAATATTGATGTAGCAATGGATCCTGAGTTGTGAGTCATGTGCATGAAAACACCTTGTTTTGTCTTTAAAGTAGTGGTTTTAGTCAATTAGGAGGATACCAAATATTGGTGCATCACCATTTATTTTCTTAATTTTTTTCCTAAACTCATTTCATATACAATTGATGTATTAGAGAGATCTTTAAAGGTGCATCAAGGGGAGATATCCCCTAATATAGAGATTCATCTCAATGAAATTATCACCCACAATAAAATAGATTATTCTATTTTATTTCTTGGATGAGGAAAGCTAAGCATCTCCTCAAGGGTGCAAATCCAAGCATCAACAACTATTATTTATATATTATTACAATTATGTTGGGAAGTTACATGAAAGTTAAACTCATGATTGATTTAGGTAATAAGTTAATATATTTACTTATTTTAGATAGTCTAAACTAACTATTATTGATAAAATATAAAGAGTTTAAAAATTATAAAAGTATGTTGATTAGTAAAATAATGAATAAATGTGATTAGTTATAACAAAATAAATTATAAATTTAGTTAGTTAGACCTTGTAGGGTCTTAACATTTGGTATCAGATCGTAGGATTAAATACTTATACCTAATGAGTATAATAATTTTAACCATATCTCCTCATTTATATAAGATGAAATGGTGCATGGAAAAGTAATCATTGAGGGGCATTCCAATTATAATCCACAACCTTATCCTAACTAGATAGTAGTTGAACAAGATACAAAGCTTCATCAAATCCTTGCATTCCTGAATGAAATAAGAGACATTTTTTACCCTTATAATAATATGTACATGAGAATGACAATGAATAATAACCTAAGGATCAATAGGTTGATCATAAAGTGTATCAATAGAGTGGTCATGCCAAATAGTAATAAGTTGTAAGAGTGTAAGTGGCTATGGATCTTGTGCATTAAATGAAAAAGGCAAATACACCCAAGTTTGATGGAATAGGGTTGTGTGATGGAGATTAAGGTTGGATCATTGAGATGGAGAAGTATTTTAAAATTTGAAATTAATCTGAGGTGATGAAGGTAGCATGGGGAACATACCAACTTAATGGTGAAGAAAAAACCAAGTGGGCCAATAAGAATTTATAAATGGATCTTGACTCCACCATCACCAATTGGAAATAATTCTTAACTATGTTCAAGGCTTAGTGGCTATCATAACTTTATTCCAAAAATTCAAAAAAATTATAGAATCTTAAGTAATGATATTTGTGAATGTTGAGTGCTAGTAATAATTTACCAAGCTTCTTAAGTACATTCCTCAATACCATAAATATGAAATATTTTTTATTAGAAAGTTAATCATTGGTCTTAGGCCACATATTGGGTGTGAAGTGGAAGTGAATGGTCCTAATACCATGGACTAGGTTATTAAGAAAGATGGTAAATATGAGAAAAAAATAAAATCAGTTTGAGAATTTAGAGATAAATATTAGAAGTTTAGTGGCCTAAAAAATTCTTTCAAAAAAATTTGGAAGAATAATGGAAATTTAAAAAATAGATTTAATATTCAAAATTTTATGTTTTACAATGCTTCAAGAAATATGAAACTAGGTAGTGATTTCGAAAAAGGATTCAGAGGAGGAAACCAATCTAAGAGAAAATGTTCACTTGGTGAATGTTTCACTTGTGGTGGATATTTCTATGTTAGAGTTTATCCTTAGTAGAAGATAGGAAACTATTTTAACCTTTTAAGACTTAATAAGTGTAAATTATATGTTTTTTAAAGAGTTGAGTAGACTAAATTAGGGAAATAATATGTAATAAATACAACCAATAATTTTTTACAAAATTGACTAGATTTGACTTTTCTAAAAATAGTAATAAATAGTAAAAGAAATGGCTTAGTTGGAAAGCACCTGATACATATGATCTTGGTGATAAAAACTAAGATGGAAGTTGGTTTGAGTTTTAGAAACTGGATCTCAATGTCAGAACCCCTCCAAGATAGTAGTGTCATAATTTTATAGTAGCACCATTATTATCAAAGTGGAAGTAGTGTCCTAATATTAGTGTTTGTGTCCTTTATGCATGACTATCCTGAGCTTCTAGGTGCACTTGTATCTATATCTATGGGGTCTACTCCTATCCACATGATTTTTGGAATCCCATATTTTTCCTAAATTGATTGATTTATTGTAAAAATTGTAATCATACATGTAATTAGGGCATGTGATAAAAAGTGTGTTCATTAGTAAGGTAGGTTGGACATCCTCAACACCCCATTGTGAAGAAAGTTGCATACATACCAATACTTTAAGGAGAAATCAATCCAAATGTATTTATACCCACCTAAGTGTTAGTGCAAGTGAAAGTGATGCTAGTATAATAGTGGAATTGAGTTCCTTGAATGTGTTTAAGATTGGAAATATGGAAAATATAAGATTAGCGATACTATAGATGATAGTATGTATAATTAGGGTATAATAAGGATTAATAACCTTAATTATTCTTAAATTATTTTATGTTTGAATGTGTATTTTACATTTGATTTCCATCTAGTAGTTAAAGTGATAAAATTCATGTATTTATATAGTTCTATTTCTTTTGCAAATTATAAAAGATGTCTAGGATGGCCTTAGGAGGTTTTAGTTTTGAAAGGATATGTGTTTGGGTAAAGATAGGGCATATGACATTATGCCATCTTGGGGACATAAGAACCATGTGGTAGTAGTGTCCTTATTATAGTGATAGTGTTTAGCTAGAGTAAAACTAGGCATGAAGGGATATGATTAGGAAATGAGGGTTTGAGACTATTATGAGGCTGACTAAGGATGCCTATGGTCCACACAGAGGTTGGATAAATGTTACAATATGCTCTAAGATAGGTATAATGATAATCTAGGGATAGGTAGTATCAAGTATCACTCTTAATACTCAAATACCACTTTTTGGTGATTTCATGTACCCCCCAATTTATTATATAAATGCAACAAAGTGAAATGACTAGGATAAAGGAAAAATAAGTGCACTTGGATTTATCTAAGAGGTGAAGCCCATGAATCTATATTTGAGTATGTGAATCATGCTCCAATGAATGTCTTAAAAATGAAACATGCATAGATTAGTCCTTACTTAAGAGATAAAAATAAAAGGAATAAATTGAGTAAAGAAGTAAAATTGACTAAAGATATGGGAAAGAGGAAAGGAATGAATACACCTCACTAGGTACTGAAACCAATGCATGAACCTAGTGACAACCTATATGTGTACATGTATATAATGATCAATCATTGAATATATTTCTCAATCCTCATGTGTGGGTGGCTTAAAAACTTAATCCAATTTTGACTCCATCATTTCCCACCCTTGTTTGGTGGATCATTGAATATGAATAGCTTGGATTAGATTTATAGTGTGGCCAACCTTCTCATATATGTGGATTAATAACTCAAGTAGGATATGACTCCATCATCACCCACCCATGTGTGGTAGATGAATATAAAACTAAATTATGTGAATTATTATAAATGTCTAACTAGGTATATGTAACTATGTATGTTGGCTCTATAGTCAGTTGGGTACATTAAATAACTCTAATCCAGTCAAGAATACTAACCCTTATAGATGGAGTAAGGCATGAAAGTGGTGTACAACCTAGAATATTATATCAAGTGTATATAATGTAGATAATGACATGTAATTTTTAATTCCATCCAAACAACTAATGTGTAAGTGATCATTTAGAAACAATGTGTCATGTACATGCCCCCAGATCTGATATCTAAATATATGGATTTTTGATTGAATTGTAATAAATTTTATTTGGATGTCTAAAATGAATATGGGAATAATTATGTTACAAATTATGCCCCAAATATGATCAAAATAATATTAATCTAAGTTTAAATAGTATGAATCTAAACAAAACTAAGTATAATTTATAAATCTATAACCAAATCTATGAAAACATGTACTGTACTTATTATATTATTATAGATAATCTAAGTTTTTATAAAATTAAGGTTACTAGGTAATAGTGTCATATTTTGAATATTAGTACCATGTGGTGATAACATCCTAATTTGGGTGATAGTGTCTTTTTAGTCTGAATTTTACACAACTATACTACTTTTTGAGTCACTATTTTCCCACTATGTTTACATGTGTCTTATTTTCTATAACTAAGCATGTGTGCTAAAAAATGTAATGTGAGTGTATTATAGGAACCTTATTTATATGAAAAACCATTGTGAATGAACCTTATTTTGATGGGATTCGATCAACTTGTGAAAGAACTATTGTCCAAATAAAAATCTCTATAAAAGTGTGTTAGTTAGAGCATTTATGATATCTATGTAATAAACTAATATAATTTACATAAAATAACATCATAATGTAAGATAATTTGACCATAAATTTTTAATCTAAGATGTATGTCATGCCTAAAATTCACAAGGGGGTCAAGATAGATATAAAATGTATGTAACAACAAATTTGAGTAAAGGGTAACTACCTAGGGTGATAGGTTATGATGTTTATCATGACAAACAAGTAGGAAGGGAGATGCATGAGGTCCTTCACGGCATAAAAACTATTTTGTATAATAAGTAAATATAAGTTTCATGGACATGAATCATATAAATAATCATACCAAAAACACATGAGTCATGCAAAGTAGGATAATAAGGGGCCATAATACAAGGGATATGGGTACATGTCACTAAATCTGAGAATAATAAGACATACAAAGACATGTTCAAAAGTATAAATATGAAAGTAACAATCAAGTTGGCTTAGAAACACATAGAAGGACATGTTTAAATGTCCACATATATGATTAGGAAGGCACACACAAGGACATGGGAACATGTCTAAAGCATACATACTATGAATAAAAGTGGCATAGATCCAAAGAAAAATGTCATATTCAAATGCTCTCAAATAGAAGAATCATAGAGATAAAATAAAATCTAATACTATAAAAGCTATAAATGAAAGTATTCATGAATATGGAATAAAAAACTATCTAAGAGATAGGATGTATATATGCTGAGTCTAAAGTAGTAATAACTAGAAAAAATTTGAGTAAGAGTAGCACGATTAATATCAAGATATAAAAATGCTAAAACTATGATGTATAGTATATAAAGATATAATTTGGTAATTGAAACTATGTACAAGGTGCCCCCAAGTAGGTGAATGTGTCAAGTGAAGACCCATGTATCTTTTTATATACCACTAGTATGTATATAATAAGTTTGGATTAGTGTAGTGGACATAAGTCTTGTAGTAATCTGTAAGCACTCGATAAGAACAAGTGAATCATGTATGATAAAACTAACTATGCTAAGATAGCTATCATATGTAGTATCTAGAAAATATAAGAAATATAAACATAAAAATGCATGAAATATGTAATTTTGTGTTTTTTAAGTAATATTTAATTTTTTTTATGGTTGTTTACATGTAATATTACTTTTTGATTTTTTGGATAGAATTTATGTACAAGAAATATGAAAATAAACTAAGTACATAGAGAAAAATAAAGGTAAAATATGTACAAGAAGAGAGAAACCATACTAACTGATGAGTCTCATAGGAGACTCATTATCATTATGGCCTATGCCAAATAAGGTAACTATGATTATGTGTGATTTATGAAAGGGAAACTATGGTCTTATAATCTATTTTATTGAGTGATATATATCTATATCTACCTATATAGTGATGTTAGGAATCTATGGAACTGACTGTGGTACTTTATGGGTCTTAGAGACCCATATGGTAGAGTAATTTATAGGTGTAATAGGTGCACTATGTTGAGAACCCTAAGAGTTAAATAATATTGATCTAATAATAAAGTGAGTAGAGGGAGGATCTTTATAATATATAGCATATCTATGACACACTCATCTCTCTTGATGATGGAAATTGTGCCATCAATGAATCAACGCTTTCACCTATTTTGAAGGTCAAGGTGGAATCGTACTAATCTAATTATGGAATTCTAAAGGTTTCTGTATGATTCTAAAGATGCGAGGGTTTTTTTTAAAGTTTTGGGAAATAATTAATAAGTCATCAACTACAACTTATTCCATTATAACAATTATAAATCCACTTTATCAATCATGAATTAGTTAGGATAAGAATTTATAATATATTATATCCAACATAGAGAACTTATGAGTTAGATAATCTCTTCTAGAATATAAATCTAATTTAGTAAATATATATTTGTTCCAAGTATATCTTACTTCCTTGCTATAATGTTCTTCAAGTTTACTTCAAGAAACAACCATAAATATAAAGAAAAGATTTGAGAAAAATACAAAGTATTCAAACATGTAAAAAAGAGAGAGGGGATAACGCTAATAAATAATCAAACAACTAATAAAGGACAATAATCTATTTAACCTATATAATCTAACTAAAACAAGCTACTCTAATCAAACACAAACTTAAAATGGAACAACAACTAAGGACTAAAAGATCAAATAAATAATCTTAACTAAAAATTAATAGAAATTACTCTAATAAACTATGAAATAAATACCAAAATACTAACTTAAAGAAAACATAAAAGACTATTAATTGAAAAAATAATAGATTAAGAAACTATTGAAGATTAAGACTAAACACTAGAGAACTAAAACTCTAAAAAGAAAACTAAAGAAAGATTATATATATATATATATATATATATATATATATATATATATATATAAACATCTAACCAAAGAAAGAATAATAATAAGAATAAGTAACTAATAAATATAAAATAAACTAAAATAAAGAGAATAAAATAGCTAATAAGACATAAATAAAACTAGATTAAAAGGAAAGGTAAAGTTAGAATTATATTAAAATTAGAGTCAAAATAGATTACAATAAAGTGTGCAAGTATGAAAAGAGAGTCATCTTAGCAGAAAAAGATAACTTTATTGATAAAACCAACATTCTTCCTTTACAATAATTTGAGTGACAACTTTATAATAATAATCTATTAATGAAGTGTCACAAAATTGTGAAGTGTTCATCATTATTTAAGTTAAATACTTAGATTATATGCATAGGACTACAAATAGCAATCATAAAAATTATTAAGCTTAGAAAACTTTAGATAATCAATATTAAATGATAAATAAAGCTATATATACCTATGTTGCATAAACAATTACTCAACCATCATATAAAGTACCATTGGGTCTATCTTCAAGAGCTGTATTATCTTAAAGAATTTGTATAGAAAGAAGAAAGATGAATGATTGACTTCAAAAAATGTCTAAGTCTTCAATACATATTATTGTTCTTCTATCTCAAAATGAGTCCTTGATCTAATTTAATACCTTCAAACTTAGTTTCAAATAATTTATAACTAATTGACTTTTAAAATTTAATTAATTATAACAATTATTTGTTAAGGATAGGTTTAATTAAGACTTAAAAGTCTTAGTTGATCAAGTTTATTAAATATAGATCACGAGTACTAATCTTAAGGGGTGAGGACCCTCATCAATTAAACATATTTTAACCATAAAATAAATAATTCAAAGATTAATAAATTCTATTTACATTAATCCATAATGCATGTCAAATAACTTAAGCATATATATTTATACCAAAATCCCAAAACTGTTGCATTATCCAAAATTTATCAAATTATATCAAACATCTAAAAACTAAAGTATCAAGCCATATCATGAAAAAATTTAGAAATGAGAAAAATTTTAACTTCCCCTAGAGAGCCAATAATCCTTATAATCATGTAACACTTCAATTACATGTTTGTCTTGTTCATTAAAACAAACATTATACTCCATCTCTATTATATGAAACTACACTAGCCTTGTTCCTAAGTCAGTTGTACTATTATCAATCTCTAGGTTAATCCTTTTCAACATCCTAACCTCCATTATTCTATTTAGCTCTGGCTGACTTTCAACTCTCTTTTCTATAGTCCTCTTTTTAGTAGTGGAAGGTGGAATGTCCATTATCTTTCTCCTACCAACATAGCCTCAAATTCCCAAATTCAATCTTTCAGATCCCATGATAGGCTCATCATGGGAAGTAGCTAGACTCAACCTTTTACATTTCCCAATAGGCTCTACATGGGAAGAAGAAGGTACATCTGAAGGGATGACCAAATTCTTATATTTTTTATCATGGGAAGTCTCTATTTTAAGCTGTGTGGCTTGATTTATAGGAAGAGGATCAACAATTAGCTCAATTCTTTCAACATTAGGAGGTTGAAGTGGCAAGTTTTGAGGGTTATTATCTGAATTAAAAGATGAACTACTTTGATAAGGGGTTTAGGCTCTAAACCTATGACCAAAGAAAACTTTGTTACCTATATATCCTATGTTTACTTTGTTTACTAGATTAGCAAGCAAATGACTTATGATATCCAAAAATTTAGGATTCAAAGCATCAAAATATGGAATTATAGTCCCACTATGGAATCTAGGACCAAAATCTTTACACAAAAACCACCTATATGGAAATTCCTATTCAGATTGGGCTGATTAGCATCACTATCAAAACTCTAATCCCATCTCCTATTGTCATCACTGTTAGATGAACCAGGTTGGTCCCACCCTGACCTTATGATCCATATAAAATATAACAATTAAATCTAAGGCTGAGAAACAATAAATGCCCATAAGAAACAAGACTAAAAATTACTA
>JARHVA010003339.1:1985000-2038246 GCA_037957365.1 Torreya grandis
TCTTCATGGGCTTTATCCCAATATAAAACTAAAAATAAACATGGATTAGAGAGATAAAACTATGCAAGAGAGTGAAAACTAGAGGAAGGGAGATAATACTAGAGGAAAGGGAAGAAAAAAAGACTTGGAACATAAGAAACATTCACTAAGAGACTAATATGAATATAAAATTGGCAAACACATAAGTACCTTAGAACAATACAATTTGATAATTAATACAACCCTCAAACAAAAATTAAGTATCTAAATATTTTCCCACTTTGATGTGTGTGTGTACACACACACACACATACACATAATTAAAAAACAAGTGTTCATATGAGGATATATAGAATATATCATATATGAAACTTGTAATAGTTATCAGAGTCAATATAGTAATAATAACGATCTAAGATCTAAAAGGAAAGAGAATTTACCTTATTTCCACTATGAAAATTCATGGAAATCCTGATAAAAGCATCCAAACTCATGTGCCTAGGCTATGGAAACCAACTTATCTATAAACATAAGTGAAACACATATATATGAATTAATATTTATATAAATCCAATAAGATTATAAAATAAAGTAAATAAAATTAGGATATGATAAAAAACACTTGATTGTATACAAATTGTGAAAACACATGTGAAATCCATGTCTCAAAGTCTATGTTGTAACTTAATATGTGTGCCTTATGGTGAGATCAAGTTAATTATGTTGTGTACCACCATGTTATTTATTCATATAAGGAATCATATAAGAGTATATTATGTAACACTATTATATTACTCTAATGATAGGGAGCAAAGGGATTATGTTGTGTAGCACCATGTGAACTATAATCTTGGAAAGGTAAAATAAGAAGATCATACACCTTGATTTTGAGGTTTGGAATGAACATATGGACCACATATATTAGAATGAATATATTATGTGTATCATGCGTAAGATAATAAATATAAATCACTAATTTATAATCATAGTAAAACACCATTGTCAAAGCATGTATGCAATACGAAATTTGATCCATGTGTGTTTGAATTTAATAAACACAAGTATAATAGTAATGATTTTCCCCTATAAGGGAAAGGCATAGTAAATGTATGTGTATGAGTATCATTCCAATTTATAGGTAATATATAATCAATATAATTATAATATTAATAATGGCATGGCCCTAATGGATTAACATATAGGAAATATAAACACAATAGTAATATATAATCAATGAATCCCAAACAATAACATGGGCAAACTATAATCAATGTAACTATAATAATAACATGCCTAAAATGGGTAACATATAAATAATTAATTAAAAACAATAGCATGTCAAAATATGGACAAAGTATAATCAATCTAGTTACAATAGTAACATGCACTGAATAGGCAACATGTAATCAATGAAGTAAAAAAAATAGCATTGCCCAATATAAGGAGTGTATTAGTAGATATATCAAATTAAAATATACACATGGATATTCTCCCCAATATATTCATGATATGAATTAGTGAAACATAGGAAAATGAACAATAACATCTGCATATATGTATCATAGAAAATCAAAGAAAATTTTACATGATATAAATAATGACACCAATCATAAACCACTATAAATTAAACAAATAAAGAAAGGAAGGTATAAAAATCATGCCACACTAAACAAAAACATGTGTACACTATATAATATATATGATCACATGAAATATCAATATGATAAATGGAAACAAAAGATAAAATTACCCTAAATTTTATGATAGATGCCCATAGGCAACTCTGTATCCATAATCACATGTATATGCATTCATATCTTACATATATTTCAAAAATAAAATTATTATAATGAATGTAATAAATATAACCTCTATCAATAAGCATATAATCATAATAAATAAAAATTCATACCCATGCAACATTCAAAGACAAAAATATAAATTTTAGAAGACATGAAATAATCAAAAAAATCAGCCAATCACATAAACAAATGCAAGAGGTGAAATAAAAAATAATAAAGGTGGGGATGGGGGATCCATACTAACCTATGACTTCCATAAAAATATGTTCATTGTGTCATATGTCCTTAATATATGGTGTTTTTATCATTGGGAAGTTTTCATAGGATATTGGGATTGAAAACAAGAAATAAATGTAAGGGAGACAAGATAAATAGAAACTAACACATGATTTTGGTATGTAACATAAAAACATTAAAGGGATACAATAAAAATATAAACTAACAATAAAGTAAAGTGATAGAAGAATGGCATGTGTGTATAGGAAAAATGAAACCTAAAAAATCAAATAAGAAAAAGGAAACTTAAAACATACAGTCTATAAGATGAAATGGAGAAGGAAGCCAAAAATAAAGGACAAATAATATATGAAGGCAAAGAAGGAAGAATATAACTTCAAAAATTTAGAAAAGATCAAGATCAATAATTAAACATAGGATACCTACAATAACTATAAATAAAAAAGGACCCAAGTGGGGACATAACAAAATAAGGATATGAAATAAAAAAACTATTTCTAAAATCCACTAAAAAAATTAAATAATTAGGAAATCCAATGCAAATATGGATTAAAAAAAAATAAAGGAGAAGAAATATGCAAAAGAAAATAAATATAGCTCATATGAAACCATAAGGGGCTAGAAAAAAAGATAAAAAATAGAATTAGGTGAATGATCACCATATTTTATATAAGTGGATGAAGTCATATCCTCAATGGTAAATATAGACACTCATTCTTAGACACATTATATGTCTATAGTATAATTCAGACAGATTTATATAAAATCATGTGAATTAAGCCCATCACCAAAGTGCCCAAATTTATTTTTGCATGGTATAAAACTACCTAGAATCATATCTAGACTTCCTTATTTGGGTTATTATCCTATACACAATGATAACCTATCTTGGATTCAACCCCAGTCAAATTATGACCTAGAAAATTAACAAACTTGCCTTTTCATATATTAATACAAAACATTAAAACAATTCCTAAATTCTAAAAACCCTAAGTGTGATTAATTAAAAATCAACATCAATTACTTGATTAATTAAAAATTCCAAGTTAAGTTAGGGAATTATGTTTTCTAAAAAAATATTTTTTCAATAAAGATGAGGTCAAAGTCAAATGAATTAATAATATCTTTTATAAATGCTTAAAATTTAAAGAAAATGTAAATAATAGATCATAAATATCTTCTTTGAGTTTTCAATCCTCATAAATATCTTCTATGAGTTGGCAATCCTTCATAGTTTATTTGACCTAACCTAAGTTAATATAAACTTCACCAAGCCTAATCTAGACACAAACAATGTTAAAACTAAACATTGCCACACTTGAGTTAGAGTTAGTTTTAAAACCTATACATACAAGTACCATTTCCAATATTTAAACAATATCCCAATAAAATGTTATAATATCATATTGATTAAGGCGAATCTTCACCAAGACAAGCCAAGCCTCAAGTGGTCTTAGAGAAGTATTGCTTGAATGGAAACTCTATTGATGGTGGTCTTTATTTCCCACAAACTGAGCATGAACATCCTCTTTGCCAATTAATGAGCACTAGTTTGACAAGGGAGGTAACATAGACTTATATTTTATCTTCTATTTATAATTTTTTTCGTTATGTTAACCTTAACCAAGTACTTAGGGAAGAGTAGTTTAGTTTCTATTATATTATTTAATTTAAATTATCTTTTATTTTCACTAACAATAAACTAATGAGATTTGGCTCTTCAAATTCATAATGATATATAATGGCATGCCTATTGGGATGACAAACCCCATATAGACCAAAGGAGTGACATGAAAGCTTAAAAAAACTTTAAAATGTCAATCATAACTTCAAGTTTTTAGTTTTATGACTTAATGTTATGTAGCTACTAATTAGTGACTTTGCCATGCTAAATGGTGACTTCACCTATTTTGTCCTTTGTTTTTTGATTGTTTATTTATCAATTAAATAATGACTTCATTTTATTTTGAAAATTATAACTTCACTCTATTGTGAAATTGGTGACATTGACTTGTTGAATCATCCTCTGTGAAATCAATAACTTTGATGACAACAAATGGTGGCTTCACTCCAACATTTTGGTGACTTCACCAAGTAAATTTTATGATGAATTTGGTGACTTTGCTCTATTTTTAGATATAAACGGTGAATTTGAATAACCTAATTAGTGACTTCATGCCTAATAAATGATGAATTTTCCAAAAACTATTTTTTTGTTACAGTTTCATATCAAAATTATGACTTCACTCTATTTGAAAATTGGTAACTTTGCTTTGTTAAAAAATTGGTGACATTACTCTATGTTAAAAAACATGAGACCTTGAAATTATAAGTTTATTTTTGGCTTCATATTTTTTATAAACATAAGTAAACCCCCTAACATTTGTTTGTAGGAAATTAAGTGAAGAAAATGAGTTTTAAACACTTCAAAATTTCATTCACATTTTTGTTTTAGTACTTAAAATTTACCTAACAAATTTTATTTTTGTCTTTCAAGGTTAAAATTTAAAACAACAAAGCCAAGGGGAAAAATTTAAATTCACATGTTGTTTAGTGCTCTAAAAAGAACTAAAACTTTAGATTAGTTCTCCTAAGATCTTATACTTTTTGTTTATTCATTATTATAAAAGTAATTAGTTTTCATTTCTTAGATTAAATTATTTTTTGGAAAAATTAACTTCAAGTGTATGCTATCCCCCATCCCATTTAGGGAACTTGGGTGATAAAAGGTGCCTGGTTTCTTGCCTTTTTTGGTTGAATCTAGAAATGAATAAAAGCTGTGTATGCTCTCCCCAAGATGTGAGTAACTTAGGTGACCAAAAAATGACCCTAAATCTCTTCCTATTTTTCATTTATTTATTTTTTTGAATTGTATTATGAGCGAGAGTTCATCAAATCCTCACAATTTTTTTAAGGGAGCATTGACCTAGGGTTTCATCTCCTAGTATCATCCCAAGCCCACTTCATAATGGGATATATAAATTGGGAATGTAATACTATAATTAATTAGTTTTTGAGTAATTATCCTAATAATTATAATGAAAATTCAGATTAGTACATGCTAAACATCAAACTTTACTAATTAGTATATGACCAAAGTCATTGTGTAAAGGACTATACCTATTCATAACAAGTTATTGAGTTTGAATATAATTGATGTGGTGCACCCTTGTTTTATCCACACTTGGGAACATTTAGATCATTTCAAAAAAAAAATATTTTAGTAAACCCCAATTTTTCATAAAATATATTTCCAAATGTTGAGTGCTTTGTCACTCCAAGTTCCTTGCCATGTACCAATTTTTGGGAGATAGAGTAAAATAAAAAAACCCTACGTACATGTGCTCTACATTTTGGATTGACACTTAATTCCTTGCAAGATTTGTATGTCATTGCAAACTTTTATGGAATCTATGCACACCTTGTAAGTTTTAGGATAGGACATTCACTTAAGCATTTTTTTTATTTCTTTTATTATCATGTGTTTTTGGGTCTAAAATTATTTGTGTACTAAATTCAAAATGAGCCAAAACCTTAAAATCAAGATATGTGTTACAAACCACTTTAAACCAATAGGTGTTATGTTGTTGAAACTACTCAAAATGTTTATATTAACTTGAGACTTTCAAAAACCAATTTTGTATCAATTATTCAAAGGAGTGTTTTCATGCTACCAATTTTATTTAAAAAAATTGCCTTGATTAAAACCAAGTTCAAAACTCATTCATACCTTTGTTTCTAAAAGTACACAGTTATGTTACTCATGTGAGTCTAGCATATTGACCTTTAGAAACTCTGAGTCTTTTATACTAAATTTAAAAATTAATATTTCAATGTTTTGATCCTAAAAAAATTAGTTCTACATCAAAACCTTGTCTAATTTTGGCTTAGTTGGTTTACCTTTTACGTTTGGATTATACAACTTGGATTGATTTCTCATTAAGCTTAAATACATTTTCTTAGATACATTTTCTTAGACTATTTTATTGTCACATGCCTAGATTATATTTCTTTGTGTCAAGTTCAATAATGTCTTAGTTTCATTTTCCAAGATTCATTTGTGTGCATAAACCAAGTTTTATAAGCAAGTTACCTTAGAGTTAGATTGATTTCAAGTTATTGTTTAGACCATCTTGTTTCCAAGTCTAATTTTTTGACTTTTAACCAAAGACCTAGCATTGTTTTTCAAACTATAGACCTAGTTTATAAGCATAGATTTATGATGTTTGACCAAATACCTATCACCTTTCTTTTCATTGTTAGACCTAAATCAAGATTATTTTACCTTTATCTAACACTTTGCCAAATACTATTTTTATGTTTTCATTTTACCTTTAATTTAAATTTAGAATAGACATTTAACCTTTGGACATATTTTAAGTATCTAAAGGTTATTTAACTTAAACAATGTTTGTTTGGAAAATTAGACCTTTTTTGAGAGATCTAGTCATAAATTTGAGCATACCTCACTATACACATAGTGAGACCATGTATAATATATATTATGATAAAATTATCACTAGTGATCCCTTTATTCAAGAACCTTATGGTGATGATATAGCATATAATATATATCCATATCCCTCTTACATTACCCCATATATAAATCAAGGATAGGACCCACTAGTGTAATACTTGACTAACACACCTTCTTATCTAAGACAAAAGAAAGAACAAATATCATAATACCTTTATAATACAAAACTTATAATCAAACATAGACAACAATAGGATCCATATTATGTAACCATGCCAATAATTTATGACCCATAATTTTTTTATTGACACTTTCTATAAGATAGATATGAAATTATAGTTAGGGTGGTAGAAGGAGGAGTGAAATTCCCAAAAAAATTCCCACCTAAAATTCTATCTAGATTGATTAGAAAAATTATCAACATGCCTTGTGTCTAATAGTTTTAAAAAGTTTCAACTAGTTATAATCAATATATAGTACCAATACCTAAAGATGGCCTAAATATACTTATAAAAGTAAAGGTTCCAATGGATGACCAATAACAATAAGTAAAGCAAGCATATCAAACATATCTTAACCTAGCTAAAAACTTCAATGCCATGTCCATTTCAAACATACCACTCATAGAGTTAGCTCTTTTAATAGGGGTAAAAATTGATTCTTTGGGATATGTAAATCAAAATATAGACCTCTTATTGTAAGACATTATCATAGTAGACATTTTCAATGTCCTAATTACGATAGTAGAAACTATAGATCATATAAAATACCTCACATAAAATATAGATAATAACACATAAGTATATCCCAATTTGAATTTGGTCTAGTATATCAAAGAGTAATACATAACAAGCTCCTCTTACCAATACCTATAGTAGATTATAATAATCAGGGGTAGGTACACTTGGTTCTTAAACACAATAACCAAATTCCACTCTTCAACCAATCATTTACTTAAACACGCAATAGGGAGAAAGTATCTAAAAATAGGCCAATCTATCCCTACAAGTGTTGAACATTACACCATCTCAACAAGTGGTAACTAATGTTGTAATATCATAAGCACATAAAAATATACCACAACCATCAAAAAAGTTTCTTAATCAATAATGTGTTCTTATTGGTCAACAAAGAGTATCGATTATTAAATAATAGATACCCAACCTCTAATAAGTGCCTAATCCACATGTGTTTATCCTTAAAATAGGTACCCAATAGTAAAAAATTGCCTTTTACCTAGGAGGTACCTCATTTACAATAGGGATCTAAAATGCAACACCTTTAAAAGTAGGTATTTAGCCAATAATCAGTAGCATTTATATAATAGGGTTCAACAAGTTAGTATCAAGTTCCTATCTAAACCCAATAAGCACAATACATTCCACCTAACCAAATGCATTGATCACAACTATAGTTTTTAAATCAAAGCCATGTTGTTAACCTCAGACAAATTATTTATCAAAAATAATGTATACCATACCAATAGTATAATCTTAGTGCATGGATACATATTCTTGGTTACTCTACCAATCAAATGAACATTCCTTAATATGTCATTCTTCTATCATACCTGTTGATGATTTAAATTGTGCTTTATTCTAATAAACAACAATGGGAAGTTTCAAGATGTGGGACTTGTGACTTGAAACAACCTCCAAATTTTTAAGAAGCTGGTTCTTCTCTAAATCAAGTAGATACTGGGAAAAGGGATATGAATTTTAATTAGAAACACAAATGCAAGAAATAAAATCTAATCTATGGTGATGCACCTAAATGTAATTTAACCTTAATCCCAAGCACAATGGGAATATATGTAAGATTCATTTACATTTAAGAGAAAACAAGTGCATGATCAATGTAAAAGATGGAAACAATAGAAATAGAGGCTCACAACATAGACTACTTTTGCAATGATACAAAAAATGTCAACAAAGGCATAGGGTTCAATCTTCTTATTTGAATTTTCTAGTCATATAAGAGGTGCAAAAACATGTATAGTTATATAAAATTTTCAACTCAAGAAAATGAGACAAAAGCAAATGACATTCCTAATCACAGCTCTAGAAAGTCTACAGCCTAGACTACTTTTGCAAATGACACAAAAAATAGCAACAAAGGCATAGGATTTGATCTTCTCATTAATTCTCCAATCACATAAGAGGCATAGAAAGATGAACAGTTACATAAACCTTCCAACTTAAGAAGATAGAACAAAAGCAAATGATATTACTTAGTCACAGCTCTAGAAAGTCTAAACTTGTTACAATAATTCTCTCTCAAAATTCTCTCTGGTAATTGATGATGATCATTCTGGTGATCTCTACACCCTTATTTATAGCCTTGTATTCACTTTGAATTGTCTATTTATTGTGAATCTAATGGCCCAACTTAAATCTAACTGAACTGGCAGTGTCTAACAGAAGATATTTTATAGATTCTAAAATGCTTCATCTTCTTACAGTTCATTGGCTAAAACAGATTGGAGGATGCTCCCTTCTCTTAAATTATAGATAACACTTAGCCAATTCTTGGAAAATCTTCTTATTACTTAGGAGATATCAAAAAATGACACTTGGCATGTTCTGCAGCACCTATTGAAGACACACGGCACTTTCTACATCACTTATACTCTTTTGTGTTTTTGCTCAGGAGTGTTCTGCCTTTGACACTTGTCACGATTTGCATTCTCAAAAATTCAACAGCTTGAAAGAAAATAAGACCCATAGCATCTATTACCTAAGTAACTTTAAAAAGAGCATAGGGACAGGTGTCAATCTCTATCACTTTTATTAAAGGACACATGGCAATCTCTGCTTTACTTATTTAGGGTTATGTGGTGATCTCTGCTGCATTTAGCTATCCTTTTAGAAACTTGTGGAAGATGACATGTGGTGGTCTCTACTTTACTCTATTTATACCATAGAAACATTTGGGTCTCATTTCATATTTATATGGAAAGCGACACCTAACGGTTTCCACTTGCTTCAGAGACAACACTTGGGACCCACCATAGTCTTTGCTATATCAGTGAAGCAAAATGAAGATAATTTAGATCATGACACGTGGTGGCTTCCATTCTCTTCTATTGGGATACGTGGCATCTTCTATCCCTTTTAGAAAAGTAAAAATGAGACCTTCCATGACTGCCACTTGGTGCTTTCCACTTGATCTTGATACTTAGCTTGTTAAAACCTTCTGCTGAAAAGAGATGAAACATGGGTGCCAATATGAAACTATAGATGATGACAATTGGCATGTTTTCCTAAGTCACTTTGAGATACGTGGCACATTCTAACCAACTCATAGAAAATATAAAAAGTGCTTTGAATGCCTTGGATGATGACACTTGGCATTTCCACTTGAGAAAGGATGACTCAGAAGATGACACTTGTCAGCTTCCACTTTACCCTGACACTTAGACAAAAATGAATCAAAAGGAAAATAGAGTCCATGATTTGTTTCAAAACTCTACCATCTCAGACCAAAGTATGTAAAGACAAAATTTCATGGCATGTGACTAAAAAATATAATGAAACATAGAGTAAATTTTTATTCTACAGTTACTGGCAACCCTGAGGACTTTTGAGCCCGCTCAAAAAGAAACCACAACTCTTGCTAGATCAAAATTTCAAAATCACAGCTTTAGTAATGTTATCTGGTAGGTAGACCACTCATCATCAGATAATCCTTGCTTACTCTTCAATTCATTGAAGGCTAAATCAAGGTTAATAATATCCTTATGTGAAAAATGTTGCAAAATTTGAATCGTAGCCTTCAATTTGAATTTGAGCTGGGAAACAGGAACCAAGATAGCTTCTACTTTAGGGACTGATGAATCATCCCTTAGATCCTAAAAAACTATTTGATCCTTCTATTTGACCAACAACAAAGGTTTAATTCCTTCTACCATCAGCATGGTGTTGTCATTAGGAAACGGAGAAGGAAAACCTAATTGAACCAGATCTTCAACATGCTGCTTCATTTCATTGATTCTTCATTCATGACATCTAGAAGCTCTCTGCAATTGGTGGCTATGGAATTGCCATTAAGAACCTCATTTACTCACTTGGTAATGACCATTCTATCATTGATTCCTACTATTGACAATGTTGCATCTATTGCATTAATGTTTACGAGTCCATTACTCTCTTAGAGACTGTAGCTAGAGTATTTACAACTCAACTCTCCACCTTTTTGCACAATTTCCATGCATTTAGCAAGAAGGTGAGAGATGGCCTGAGCTAAATAATCTCTAAAGAGATTCTCTTCCACATGTATTGATATAGCTCCTTTACCAGACTTAATATTCTGACATTCCTTGGCCTATTGGCCAACTCTAGTGTCAATTGTGTTATTGTCTGTTGCTCTGCTTGAAATTGGGCTTGTATGACCATAGCATTATTTCATTCGGTCAGTAGCTTTTATTGTAATTGGGTAACTTGTATCAGGTGTTCCTCACACTTTTCTTGCAATGCTAATTTTTCATGCCTAAGGGTCATCACTGCATCCTTTACCTATGTGAGCCCAGCCTTTAAAGAATTATTTTGGGCTTGAATTGCCTAGTGAGTCTAAAGAGAAATAGTATTTTGCAACTATTTATTCAAATTCTCTATTTCATTATCTTTTTTATTAATCTCTAAGGTCAAACTATTATAGTCTGCCTTTTCCTTGACTAGCTCAACTTCCATCTTTTGTAGCCTCCTTGATATCTTCAAGTAATCTTCAGTAATTGCAAAAGTGGATTCAGTCAGCAGCTCAATTTTGTCATATGGCCTAAAGAGGGACATGTCAATGGCCACTGCATTCATCATGTAATATTTTGGCTACATCTGCTCCATTGGCTTTATTACATTTGGTGACAAATGAGTCACTATTAATTGATGTTGGATGGGGTCAAATTGTGACCACAAATGGGGTGTAGCCAATGCTTTATTTTCCTTAATATTATTTTTCTCTCTTCAGGCTTCCCTTGCCTTCCTAGCAGCATTTTCTTGGGTTTGGAAGGTGGAAGGAGAGGCAATGTGCCCAACTATAAAAGTATGTCCCTATGGTAGACCATATTGAATAGTTAATTGTTGGCTATGGGTAATCTAAGGGGAAAGTTTCTTGGGAATAGAAGGGGAGAAATGAGGTAATGTTAAAGCCTGAGGTGGCACAAATGGGATGAAGTGAGAAATGGGAATGGTAGAAGTGGCAAGGGATGTCATCTAGCTAGATGAAATAATCATGCCAATAGGAGAAGGAATAGACTGAGAAGGAGATGGAGGAATAATACTTATGAGGAGCAATTACATTACCCTATAATTGGTGCTGTGAGGTTTCTATCTCCTCTTCTAGATCAAATTGAAACTACACCCTCTTTCATTTCTTGGGTGTCTCCTCTTCTGGCTATGTTATTTTTCCTTCCACATCTACTTCTTGTGGAGAACTGGGGATATCTATAACTTGGGCCAATGGGGAAGCTTGTGATGATGAAGGCACCACACTTTTTTGCATTTCTATGGTGCTGAGAGATTGAAGCTAGATTGATATAGTTACTATATTTTTAGTTTGCTCTGAGGCTTGTGACTCTTGACTTGACCCGGCCCTAGCTTCCTGCTCTAAACCCAGTGTCAAAAAATTACTTGTCTATGGGCTAGATAAAGGGGAGAGATGACACTCATCCCATAGTTCTTCCCATCTTTCATCTGTGTCTACATTTCCAAAAGAATGGGTTGTTTGACAAATTTCCTACCTATATTTTCAATAGGCCTCTATTTTTTTAGCATCCCAATCTTTATTCTTGAATGTTCTTCTTAAGCCAGATGTCATTATAACTTTAGGATCATAATCCCTTTACTTGACATAGAATGTTTCCCATGACCTATTTTGTGGAAGGGGTAAGTCTGTTAACTCAACATAAAAACCAGGAGTGTCTTCCCTAGGATTTCTTCTATTCTCCCAAAAGGGGCGGACTTCATGTGCAATTCTAGTTGCCACCCTATGAGTCCTTACCTAGGAGGCTATGAAACCATTTGGGTCATAAGCCCATTTGTCTTCTATTACAAGGAAACCCAGAAAGGATAGCTTTTTGAGCAACACAACTTTTATGTCCCTAGTTTCCAAAACCATGCTTGTTGTCATCCATAGAAGATCATACATTTCTCTTTTTCTCTTCCCAAAACCAAATTCATTGTCAACTATGGATACCTACCTGGTGACCTCTAGGAATGCTAACCTAAGAGTCAAAATCTTAGGTAGAAATATTGGTTCCCGATAAAAACCATGGACTCTTATAATGGTATGGTGGGATCCAAAATAGAAATCACAAGGAATGGGGCAACTACCTAGAAGATTTAAAACACTTGGGAATAATCTATTCATAATTGGTTCAAGGCTAAGGTGGAAAAAAATAGGGGTAACAAATAATTCCCAAAATTCATACGGGTCACCAGTCTTCGACAAAATGTGTGTCCATCCAGACACAGGGATGGTCTTTTAGAGATCAAAATCTAGGTCATACATATTAAGATATATATGTTGGGCAAAGAGGTTAGAGTTATAAAAAAACATGAGGTGGATCAAATAGGAAGAATACCTGAACACTCCTTTTGATCTAAAATGGGTCAATTGTTCTACCATTGAGAAAGCAATTTATTCAAAAAAGCCAAGCTGATACTCCTTGGTTTTATCAACAGTATTTAGCGTGAAGAGAATAGACATTTGTTATACATAAATTGCCATATCATCTTTCATGCCAAAGATGAAAGCCATCATTGACAATGCATCTTGGCTAGCCTAGGCAAATTGAGCTCTTGGTGTAGGGAGTGTAGATACTTTAGTGTCATCATCACCCATTTGTAATTCAGATCTCAAGAACCTTGAATGAGTGTTGATGTTTGCCCACATTCTTTACATTTTATCAATAGTGGCAAATGTAGCTGTATTATCATGATGTAGGGCTAACATATCCCTGATAGCTTGCAATGTGATTTGCACTATGAATGGACCTCATTGAATGGTGCATGAAGGTGCATGGAACAAGTCTACACATAATTTGACCAGGTCCGAGCATGGATGCACACCTGGGACAATGAATTGAGCTAGTTGTGAGGTCCATATCCTCATGGTGAATGTTTCATATTGACCTACTCTAGCCCTTTGTAGACACCTTTGATGTGCCCCTTCTCTAAGAGTTTTGCTACTAGCTCTCTATAGAATTGGGTCCATGATGCCATCCACATAATCTTTGATTTTTGTTGGGTCACTTGCTTGACCAGCTTCAGGAAACTTGGTCTCTGGATAAGTCTTCAATGGTTGCACAAGAGATGATATGATTTACTTGCAAGAAACTTATCAAGGGATTCATACATCCTAGCTCATTGTTGTGAAGATTGTGCCCCCTCTATCTCTATATCTTCTCTGTGATAGCTTGTATGAACTTTTACAAAATAGAAATACTTTCACTGAAGCAAGTTTACTAAGAATAGAAAAATGCAAGTAGTAGGATATTTTTGCGTAGATGTAATAATGTTTGAGAACTTGTAAACTTTAACTCTTGCTAAGAGGTATGTATTGACCTATCAAGTCTTAGAATGGCATTAAACTCAAATAACCATTAGCAGATCCTACTCAATCTTTATGGAACAGCGAGATAGACACATTATGCAAGTGGCAGTGCAAGGTACCTTGGGGATTTCTAAAGATTTGGAAGACATTCAATGTATTGGATATTTTTGAAAATTTTGAAAATTCTGAGCTGCCGACTACATGTTCAAAGAACACCTATTTAAAAGAGAAGTAGGAAAACAAAAAAATGGGAAAACAAAGTAGGAAAACAATGTAATACAGAAAGGGGGAACTACCTAACTACATTAATGAAGCATTTTTATCTCCCTCCTAGATCAAATGTAGAATTTCTAAAGTCTCTTTCATGATAAGCCAACTTATATTGCCATACAAGTGATTGAATTAGATATAGCTTTGGTGAGTTGCCCTCTATGTATGCCACATTGATTTTCCTACATTTGAGTGAGTCTGAGTCAAACATGCTTTTGACATGCATAAGCTCTTCTTGTTCTTGGAAACTTGTCAAATATCAGCTCTTGATATTGGGATGTCTTACCAAGAAGTTAATGACCATCTGCTCATCAATAGAAGCCTTTTGACATATATCATTTATTGACTTAACTCCTTTTTCCTTAAACTTAGGTTCTACTGCATGATCATCCTCTTTAATAACTTCAAAATTACCAATATCTTGAAAGGATAATTCTAAAATTTTACAATAATTTTGCACATGTAATTGAAGCTCAATGATGTTTTGTTCCTCTACAACCGGCCCATAGCTATCTTGAAAAATGGTATAACCTAACCCAATGATTTTAAACAAATCATTAAAATCATGATCCAAGAAATGTCCATGTTCCTCCACATCATCTTGCAAAGTAAGAAGAAAATCAAAAATTATTTCTTCTTCATCAGAGGTTAAGATATGTGCTTATGATTTCTCACTAGGAATCTGTAATTCATAAGAGGCCCGAGGATTGATAGAAGAGGTATCTTTTGACTTTTATTCCTCTAGAACATTTGGAATTCTATGATCTTCATTAAGTATAACGTAAGTGCCCAGACCAATAGATTCATAATTTCCATATGGGTCACTTTGCATCATAGCTAATAAATGATCATTTTCTTCTTCATGATTATATTCAGTCCATTCACCTAGCTCTTCGACAAAAACCCTTTCTTCTTTATTCATCATAACATGGGCTACCTCTAACTTTGTAGTGGGCTCATTAGTGATGTGATCTTTATATAATGGTTCAAAAAATATCTTTATCTTTGAACCGTATTTGGTTCTTATGATGAGATGAGACCAATGAAGGGACATATATCCCCCTATTTTGGTTGTAAAGTCTCTTGATAAACATAAGCCAAAAATAGGAGGTATATCTATCACTGCTACATCTTAATTTACAATTATATTGGGACAAGCATATAATTGTAATTGGAGTTATTTGATTCTCCC
Organism: Torreya grandis; assembly: GCA_037957365.1. NCBI lineage: Eukaryota > Viridiplantae > Streptophyta > Pinopsida > Cupressales > Taxaceae > Torreya > Torreya grandis. The sequence continues at coordinate 2,000,506 of JARHVA010003339.1, forward strand.
TATGGTTTGTACTACTTTTCCATCTAGCTGTATGACTCCTTTAGTGAGTGGTTCATACTTAATTTCTAAAGCATCAGCTATCTGCTTGGGCATTACTATAGTAGTAGCCCCTGAATCAATCATTGCATTATGCAATAGTTTCTTACCCACTGTCAAAGTTAAATAGAAGGGATCTGGTTTAGATTTTCTTACCTCTACTGTATTATTCACTAGGGCTATTGTCTACAGATGGACTGTATCTTTGAGCTTTTCTTTTCTAGTAGGTCCTTCTTTGGTAACAGTACCTTTGGGCACTGCTTGGCCTTGTAGAGCTTCTTGTAGTAATCTCTTTTATTTAGGAATAGCCAATATATCCCATATTGATACTTGTGCTAGAGTTTTCTTCAATTGATCCACCACATTTACTGGTCCCAGAGTCTGAGCTTTTTGAAAATAAGGATATCTTGTTTTTTCCTGAAATTGGGTAGGAGTCCCTTGATTTTGCATCAACTGAGGCACTTATTGTTTGATAGCCATGTTTCTTTGTCCTTAAAATGGAGGATTCTCCATGACTTGACTATTTACAATCTCAGGCTGTTCCACCATCCTTCTCTTTGATCTGGTGTAATAATCAGATTGTACCACTAGTTTTTTGGGGTAGATGCTTCATTCAAGAAAACTGATTCTTCATATTCAACCCATGAGAACAAAGCATGTTCTGAAGCTATTTCTTCCTCTTGTTACAAAGACATCCCTTGCATCTGAGCCACTAGGACTAAATTCTGCATACTAGAAGACTTGTAGGCTTGATTGTCACTAGAACTTGCAAACTGACCATCCATTCTTCTTTGCTCTGCCACTTTTTGTTATAGATTACCCATAAAACAATCTCTAGGTGTATTAGCATTATTACAAGGGAAACACTAGGCATTAGTGTTATCCACATATTTATTTTACCCTAGAACAATCTCCTTATTTGAATTGGGAGGAATAGTCTATGAGGGTGTGGGGACTGCAACCAATTGGTTTGTTCGTTGATGGTTATTTTGCCTCGAAGGACTTTGGTATTGGTTTGGCTGAGATGAAAATCTATTTCCTTGATAGCCTTGATATGGAGGCCTAGGAAAAGTATTCTACTATCTTTTTATATTGATCAGCTTATTAGAAAATGTTAGGATATTCTTGATATCATCTATCTCAGATGACTGAGTGGGAACAATTTCTTTAGCTGATGATTGAGGATAGGTGTACATAGACATAGGTGGGGCTATAGATTTAGGGGCTTCTTGGTAATGGCAAGGAAATTTTTGGGAACATGGGCATAGGAGGCCTTGGAAGTAACTTTCTAGCATCCATTAAATTGTTCTCAGCTCTGACAGCATATTCATAGGCCTCTAGCAAAGTGTGTCCTCCAAGTGACTGAATCATAATAGATATATCTAAATTCAAAGCCTTAAGATAAAACACTATGGCCATACCTAGTAATGGTCTAGCTATAACAGAGATTCTTTCCCAAGTCTTTTGAAATCTGGAATTGAAGTCCATCATGGCTTCTTGTGGTGCCCTTTGAATGGTAATTAATTACTGTAACAAAGAAGACTTATCACCCTTCTCTTCAAATCTTTCAAAGAAAAGATCTCTGAGCTGATTCCATGTAGAAATGGTATTTGGGGTCAGGGACCGATACCATTCTAAAGCTTTCCCTTTAAAAGAAGATACTAATAATCTTATGGCCACATTTTGCTATGTGACAACATGTATATCATAGACATCTAATACATATTGAAGATGTTCCTAAGGTGTTTTAAAGTCTTGCCCACTAAATATGGGTAGAGCTTTTAGGGCATTCACTGGGATAGGGTCCCAAGTGGCTGGGGGTATTGGAAGAATCAAGGGACTACCAATGTTTTAGCTTGCATAATTTCTTAGGGGTATAGGGGCTCCCATATTTTCTTTGGGTATTGGTAAAAATTGGTTGGCTCTTCTTCTTGGACTTTTTACCAAAGGTGGCAAAAGAATACCTAGATTTGTAGTAGATTGTGATCTGGTTACTAGTCCATAGCTATGACTCCTCGTATCTCTTTGGTTCATACAATCTTGAAAGAAAATTCAAGATTGGTCCCACTAGGCATGCCAAAAACTATTGATGATTTAAAATTGTGCTTGATTCTAATCAACAACAATGGGAAGTTTCAAGATGTGGGACTTGCGACTTGAAACAACCTCTAGATTTTTAAGAAGCTGGTTATTCTCTAAATCAAATAGATACTAGGAAAAGGGATAGGAATTTTAATCAAAAACACAAATTCAAGAAAGCAAATCTAATCTATGGCGATGCACCTAAACATAATTCAACCTTAATCATGATCACAGTGGGACTATATGTAGGATTCATTTACATTTAAGAGAAAACAAGTGCATGATCAATGTAAAAGATGGAAATAATAGAAACAGAGGCTCAAAACATAGACTACTTTTGTAGTGATACAGAAAATGTTGACAAATGCATAGGGTTCAATCTTCTTATTTGAATTTTCCAATCATATAAGAGGTGTAGAAACATGTATAGCTATATAAACTTTTCAACTCAGGAAAATGAGACAAAAGCAAATGACATTCCTAATCATAGCTCTAGAAAGTCTATAGCCTAGACTACTTTTGTAAATGACACAAAAAATATCAACAAAGGCATAGAATTTGATCTTCTCATTGATTCTCCAATCACATAAGAGGCACAAAAACATGCACAATTACATAAACCTCCAACTTATGAAGATAGAATAAAAATAAATGATATTACTTAGTCACAACTCTAGAAAGTCTAAACTTGTTACAATAATTCTCTCTCAAAATTGATGATGATCATTCTGGTGATCTTTTCACCCTTATTTATAGCCTTGGATTCAATCTAGATTGTCTATTTATTCCCAATATAATGGCCCAATTGAAATCTAACTACACTGGTAGTGTCTAACAGAAGATATTTTATAGATTTTAAAATGCTTCATCTTTTGGCAGTTCATTGGCTGAAATAGATTACAGGATGCTCCCTTCTCTTAAATGCTAGATAACACTTAGCCAATTCTTTTAAAATCTTCCTATTACTTAGGATATACTAGAAAATGACACTTGGCATGTTTCACAGCACCTATTGAAGACACGCGACACTTTCTGCATCACTTATACTCTTTTGTGTTTTTTCTCAAGAGTGTTCCACCTTTCACACTTGTCACACTCTACATTCCCAAAACTTCAACATCTTGAAAGAAAATAAGACCCAAAGCATCTATTACCTAAGTAACTTTAAAAGGAGCATAGGGATAGGTGTCAATTTCTACCACTTTTATGAAAGGACACATGGCAATCTCTGCTTTACTTATCTGGGGTTACATGGTGATCTTCACTACTTTTAGCTACCCTTTTAGAAACCTCCAAAATATGACATGTGGTAGTCTCTACTTTACTCTATTTATACCATAGAAACAATTGGGTCTCATTTCATATTTACATAGACAGTGACACCTGGTGGTTTCCACTTGCTTCAGAGACAAAACTTGGGACCCACCACAGTCTTTCCTATATCGGTGAAGTAAAATAAAGATAATTTAGATTGCGACATGTGGTGGCTTCTATTCTCTTTTACTGGGATATGTGGCATCTTCTATCACTTTTATAAAAGTGAAAATGAGACCTTATATGACTACCACTTGGTGCTTTCCACTTGATCCTGATACTTAGCTTGTTAAAAACTTCCACTAAAAAGAGATGAAATGTGGGTGCTGATATGAAACTGTAGATGATGACAATTGGCACATTCTGTTGAGTCGATGTGAGACACATGGCACATTCTGACCAACTCATAGAAAATATAAAAATTGCCTTAGATGCCTTAGATGACGACACTTGGCATTTCCACTTGAGAAAGGATGCCTCAGAGGATGACACTTGTTAGCTTCTGCTTTACCCTGACACTTAGACAAAAATGAATCAAGAGGAAAATAGAGTCCATGCTCTATTTCAAAACTCTACCATCTTGAACTAAAGTATGTGAAGACAAAATTTTGTGGCATGCGACTGAAAAATAGAATGAAACATAGAGTAAATTTTTATTCTACAATACCCTAATCAAGGTTATCCATCTTTGCTTGCACAACTAAGACCAAAACTAATGGTGCCATCTAGCTTACTAGCCTAAGAGATGTAGTAAAGTAAGGATGTAATTATATACATTCAAATTTAGAACTATTGACCACTTCCTACCCTTAAGATTAGAAAGAGGTCAACCTAATCCTTGTCAACCCTAGTCCACCATAAGACCTCATGGTTTTCACATCTCTTGGTGTATTAAGATAGTTCAAAATAGGTCACTAGTTATCTTTTCAAATGTAATAGGCCAACTATCTAGTTATGTCATAAAATACATAATGATTACCCCTACTTACCTATCTCAACTTGTGTTGAATGTCATCAGAGTGTTTGAACATATGTGAAGGCCCATAATAGGCTTTAAAGTGGCTTCAAAAATCCAAAAGTGCCATTGTGGAGATGATTTGACAGTGCAATTGATGAGTCATCATGAACCCCTATGATGTATTCAAATTATGTAAGGTATGGTTCATTTACAAGATTTATATAATTTTAAGGTGTATGGGGGGATAATTAAATTCATTAATAGGTCTTAAAGTATTTTCACATGTATTGAAATGATATTCACTAGAATTTCCCTCTTAAATTCATGTCTATGATTTAAAAGAGGGATATTTGACCTTAAATGTGCACCACTTAACCTTGAAGGGCCACTAAATCATAATCCATGACTTCAAGAACCTTCATGAACCCCATTAGGCCATATCTCAAAGCATTTTATGCACTAATGAACCCCTTTTCATAAAATTAAACACCAATTCCCATTAGATGGGCCCCATATGTTTGAAAATGTACCTCTTCAAACCCTTAATTCATACCATGAAATTTAATACATCACCTAATTCCTATTTCCCCTCTTATGCTCACTAATAATGGATTATGTTCTAAAACATGAGAAAATGTAGGGAATTTTTAGGTTTTAGGTGTTTTTCAAGTGGTATAGATCTATATAATCTAGACTAGCTTAGGTGGAATTATGGGTCTACAAGAGGAGTTCACTAATAGCATGTGTGAAATAATTCAAAGTGTTTTAATACTTGAATAGCCCAAAACCAATTCATCTTCCTCATCAATCTCATTGGTAGGCTTGGAGAGGACTTCAAGTTTGTTCTACGTCTATACATAGGAGAGTGAAATAAAGTCTAAGCTATTATCCAGATAAAGTAAACCTGGTCACCATCTAATCATGAGAATTGGTATCAAGATTAATCCCTTTAGCTCTATGAACATTCATTAAGATGTTAAGTTATGTAGTCACCACTCTCATCTACATAAGTAAAAAAAACAAGGATGGTTTCATTACATTTGTAGTTTTTTAAATCAAAATGATGATTATTCTTGAGTCCTCAATTCTTTTAGGGAATTTTAATGGCTTCCTCAACATTTGGCTTGCACATGTGGGCATATAGAGGTGAGAATCATCCAAAATACTAATGTTTATAAACTACAGGCAAGTTGAAATAATGAGAAACAATATCTAGTGGATACACCTAAAGGTGAATAGTCTTGATGGTTTACCAAAGTGTCTTGAATTGATTCATGCCTTTTTGGTTCAAAATTTAGATATTCATATAGACCCCTAACTCTCTCATGGTGCCTTCAAGTGAAGACTACCTATGTCTTTGAGGTTCACCATAAAATAAGTAGTATATCATATAATGGTGACTTCAAGGTTATTAAAACATAGTTTAAATATAGTATGGAGTGTTGTAGTCATGGCAAGGGGTCCATATCTAAAGGTTTCCAATATTCACCATAGCCCCACATGCCTAGTAACCACTAATCTCCATTTAAACAACCTCACAACCCTTTTAGAAAAAGTTAAGGTTTATTATCAAATGTTAAGGTTCTTTGAAAAGTCTTAGGTTTCATCTTCTGACTATATGTACCTCATTAGTGGCCTCAAAATTTTATGTTGTATTAATTATATGGATATGGGTGTCAAAGGTTCTTGTATAATATCTTGGGTGTGTGCTCATAATTCATTTCAAGCCATAAATTAACCTTTTCCATTTTATGACCTTTACATTGTCATTTCACCTCTATTGTAAGCCTTGCACTCTAGTTTCAAGATCCATTCAACCCCACTATCATCACCCATAGGTCCACCCCCCTACCCAAGTAGAATTCATGGGATAGATGTAAACACTCCTTATGGTTATTAATAACCACAAAATCATGAATAATGAGCCACACACACACACACACACACACACACACACACACACACACACACACACACACACACACACATACATATATATATATATATACACCATATAGAGAGAGTAAATGGTCACCTATAAGAAATCACACAGACCCATTATGCAAAAGCCCTTCAAGATCAACATGTATAGACCATATTTGAGAATAAAAAGTGAATATGAAAAATAGATTAATATCTAAATGAGGTGATTGGAAACATGATAAAGTCATATATATTTCAAGTGACTAGGAAGGCTCTCTCCTCACTTACAAACATGTCCTACAGACCACTAGGTCAATTAGCATACATGAACCAATGTCGATAATACTAATGACAAGTATTGAGGTCTAAATCATACCCTAAGTATGAGATAAACTATTCAAAAGAAGGGAGAATATGTAAATTGAGATAAATGGTAAATCATGGAGGTTATCTTACCAAAGATGGAGAACTTATAGGAATGTATTTAGACTATGTAAAACTCACACAGTCATCCAGGGTTGCTTTTAATGTGAAAGTGATAGAATAATGAGAGTATCAATGCCCAAAATAGATGAAAGGAGAGTATCGAATGGATAGAAACATACAAATTTATTGAATTATTTATTGGGGGTTACCCTAAGCCATGAAGTTGTCTAGTATGAGTTATAGACCTAGAAGCATACAAGTAGTGGTGTGACTATATATATAGGTGTGTTGGCAAGGTTAAAGGAAATTGGCCTTAAGTATATGATAAATAATCAAAAAATGATGATTGGAACCTAATTAAACCCATATAGGATCTAATATAATATTTCTTAGGTTTTTAGTATCAACTTATTCAGTTTCACACATAGGATAGTGTTGTTTGAGACAAACCACAAGAAAAAGTAGACCTTGTGAGTGGTCTGAGTAGATAGAAACATATGAAAAGGGTTTAAGATATATTTTGGAGGGTGTAATGATAGATAAGAATAATAGATACACCTACATAATAATGAATACCCCAAATATATATCTATGCCTATGAGATCTAAGCCTTTCTCACCTAGGTCTCAAGACCCTACTTGTACCTCATGACATGTTCAAACCTCCAAACAAGTTTAATATAATGTATTATTTGTGAGAATGTTTCAATAAATGGATAAAAAAATTTATTTAGGAGAGTGAAATGAGTTACTTCTTAATGGTTTTATCCCTTCCTTGAGCTTCATCTTCCTAGAAAGGCATGTCGAGCTACATCTTCAAGCACTCACACCTTTCACCACAAAGGGAAATATGCCCAGGGCTTTGAGGGAAAATTAATTATCACTATGGAATAAAAATCCATAAAATAATGAAAGGGATTGAGGGGATCAGTTTTATGAATGAATGTTAAGAATTTAACCTACTCAAATTGATTAGTAAAAATATCAAGACACACCTTCCAACACTCCCATTTCCACACACTCTTTGCATGGGATCCTTAGATGTTTAGGAGAGATGAAGGATTCGATGGGATAAATGTTCATATAAATTGTTTTTAGTTTGGAGGTTTATTTTTTATGAACCATCATTAAGATGGTGGACCTCTAAAACCCTTCTTAAACACTAGATGGTACCTGATGATAGATTTATGTCTCTAAATACATCCAAATGGAGTAATTTTGTGATGAAATGGTCCTAAAGTTCTCCTCAAGTATTAAAATAACTCAAATGACCTATTAATTATCATGTGTAGACACTTACTATATGTATTAGGCCTAATTTAACTTATTTGGGAATAATGGAGTTTTATTCCTATTTTAGTTAAGGGTTTGGATTAATAAATTAGTACAAAATAGAGCAATAAATACAGTCCTAATTTTTAAAACTATTTGTATTTTTCACCTTTCTAAAAATATCAATAAATAAGAATAAATATAATTTAGCTATAAAATATATTAAGATAAGTGATACAAAGGTTGAAAACGGTTGTGCAAGACTATGAAGGTGTCATAAACTCAAATCTAGATTTCATTATGTGAAAGAACAAGAGTGTTGAAAAGTGGATGCTTTGGTGTTTGATATTGTTATCCATTCCTACTACTATTTTATAAACTAATCATAGACTTTTAATTTTTTAGGTGGATACATTATGTTTGTGTGAGTGTGCCTATGAAAAATTAAGTGTTGGTTATCGATGAAACTCGTTATGAAGTTGATTTTGTCTTCAAACCCTAACCCTCCATCATGCTTGATAAAATGACATTTAAGGCATTTGAGAAATAGGGGGGTTAGTTTTAAATATGTAATAAATGTGTAATCCACACCCCTTATGTGGGTATGTTGCCTACATACCAATACTCTAAAAAGGGTTCAAGTCCTATGCAATTCTCCCACTTAGTGTGCCTTGTGCAATAGTGTGATGTGGATACAAATGCCAAATTGATAGTGTTTGAGGTGGCTAGGGATTGGTATGAGGATTTTAGTAGGTCTGTAGCTATGTTGGGTGACGGTGTGAAAAGAATAGGAAAGTTTTCCTTAGTGCTTTGTTTGTATTCTTGTTTGCTTTGTAAATTTTATCACCTCCTTTTATAAATGAGCTTTGAGTGGGATTTTATAGGGAAAAATTGGTCATGGTTCAGATGTATTCATGTTAGGCCAACTTAATTAAGGACAAGGACTAGATAAAAGTAACCATTGGGGCTCAAATTGCAAATGGATAGGACTGCCATAAATGGGACACTTTTCTATGTGGTGTATAGTCCAAATGGGGTGCTCCTATCCTATAGGCTTGGGACCTAGGAGAATAATATTTGTATGGGGAATACTATTTGGTTATGGGGGAATAACCATTCAAAAGGTTCTAGATAATTGGTAATGAGCAAAAATTTAATCTATAAGGGTCACAAGAGATTGAAAAAAGGACCTATAGATGGGGTGTCACAAGCTACACTCAAACTACAATTTTGAAATTTTATATGACTACATTTACCACCCTTTATTCTAGTGATGTAAAAAAGTGAAATACTAGGATAAAGGAAAAGTAGAAAGCATACCTGAACTTACCTACAAAGGTGAAGCCCATGAAGATGTGTAATTTTAAGTGTGTATAGAGATAACATAGCATGAAACATAAATATGCAAGAGAAAACTAGGAGTAGATCAATTCTCACTAGACACACTATGTCTAAAATAAAAATGTGCAAATGCTATGAAGAGAAAGGAATGATACACCTCACTAGGTGCATGAGCCAATACAAAACCTATTGTGATGTTGAATGATTTTGGGTATGTATTACACCAAGATTAATATCATGAATGAAATTAAGTGCTTAATTCCCTGAGGGTGGCTCAAGAACACAAAGGCTAGACCTTTGGCTCCATATTCACCCACTATGTATTAAAGCTATGTGATCATGAATGTGTTAATTTATGTTTGGACTATGTCTCTAATCCTTCTAAGTAGGTGTCTCAAGAATATAAAGGCTAGCTAGTCCTTTGGCTCCATCATTACCCACTAAGTGTGAACTATGACCTAATATCGATATGAATGTGTGTTGTATGAGATGGATAATGAAGCCCATAAATGCTCTATAATTTTATATTGTGGCATGGATAGTCAAATATGTACTGAGAACTAGGCCAATCTTGGCCACTTTGAAAGGTGGAGATTAGGCTTATATGAAATTGAGAATTAGGCTTATATGAAATCCACTCCTAAATAATATCAACCACCTCTAAATGGAATAAGGCATGAAAATACTAAGAATATTTAGGTAATAAAATGAAATAAAACATAAATAAGGAAAATGTGTTACTTAGATTGCCCCCAATCACTGGTGTTTATAACATGGATTCTGATCTAGAAGTTTTACCAACTGCCCAATCTAAAACTAGAAGTGAGAGACATCATGTTGTGCATGATGCCCCTATATCTAGATAATACGAGTAAAAATTTATTGAAACTACCCAATATAAATTAGACTATAGTTAAAAAAACTATAATTGAGCTTACCTTTCTACCTGTTTCTTAAAAAAATGGATTTTTGGTTATTTGGATAAGAGTGCCAAAACATGGACACTTTGTTGTAGGGCATTGTAGTCCAAATGGGCCAGTCTTATCCTTTAGTATTTTTGATGATTATTATATGTTCATCCCTATTTTTTTAATCCATGTTGCATGTTTTAAATGCTAATTTCTATTTTAATTGTTCTATACACTAATTTTTGATTGATAGAAGGCTTTAATCTCTGTGACAAAACCCTTGTTTATTAACCCCTCTTTTAAGGGTAATAATGAAGACCCTATAATGACTTCCCTTAGAATAAATATCCTTTTAAGTGTGTTATTATGTAAAATACATGACATATCAATGATAATCCAAAATTTGTCTCAAGGTATAACATAGTTTGTATTGGATATTGTTAGATCAACAGGGGTATGCCTAGATAGATGTAACAATGTAATAACATGTGTATTATACAAAATTGAAAATATAAATATGGTTAGTTTTCAAGGAGATATGGATAATGATGTCCATCATAGCATCCAAGAAGTCAAGATAATGTATGATGTGGATCATGGCATTGCAAATAATTGAGAATCAAATAAGCAAACAAGCATGCAAAGCAAGAAATGAAAAGCAAGAAGCATACAAAAGAGGCTAAGGGGCCAAGAAGTCAAGGGACATGGGAACATGTTTCTCAAAATAGGAAAGTAAGAATACAAGGCATGTTTAAATGCCTACATACACATACAATTTCAAAAAAACAAGATTGGTGTGAGGGACACAAGCACATATAAGATTACAAGCAAAGGACATTGGTAAATGTCCTAAGGGACACATAAGTAAAGATAATAGGAACTGATATATTCAATCACATCTAGCTACTCAAATAAATAAATTAAGGCATGTAAATTCTTGGAAATATGATCACATCTAACTGGTCAAAGCAAGAAGTGAAAGTATGCAAAACATGTAGTATAAGACTAGGTAGATTATAAAAAATACACAAGTTCTATATACTAGTGAGTGTCGATAGAATATATGTGTAGGATTAGTAATTAATTTACATCAACATGATAACTAGATGTGTGGTATAAGAATGACATAACTTGGATGGTGTAGTCATGTAGAAGATGCCCTCGATGGGTAGATGTGTCAATGTCTATCTAAAATGTAAAATTAAGATGCCCCCTCAATGGGAAGACTGAAGCAATCAAGGATCTAGGTGTCACTGTACACACTCAAACAAGATTGATTGAAGTATTGTAGTTTAGATAAACAAAAAACAATAACATAGAATAGAAAAACTTAAGTCTATCATGGTAATAAAAATGTAAAGCATGGATAATGCATATATTTGAATTTTTTTTGGTGTTTTGAGTTATTTGAATATTTTTGTGTTTTGAAATGTTATATTTTTTTTGGTATTTTGAAATATTCTATTGTTTTTGGTAATTTTAAATGAGTTGTGTATAATTAATCATAATTAAACTATGTACAAGAAAGTGAAAATAAACAATGTACAAGTAAGATAAGAAAATATGTACAAGAAAGACTGAGAAGAAATGACACTAATTTATGAGTCTCATAAGAGACTCCCTATCATGGTGCCCTATATAACGAGAGAGATCATGCATGATCATTAATTATGATGGAATTTTGACACTATACATATTAAAACTATGTATGTTGTAAGTGATTTGACACCTTTGTATTGGATACTAACTATAGTTGTACATGGAAACTCTATAAGACACAACCTCAATGGATGTGAAACTAAAACTATGTGTTGTGAAGGAAGCTCATCTATTCATAATCATAGTGGATTTCTACATGAAATAACACCATATGGCCTATACTATGATGTGTATCACTGATCAATATATTGAGATAAAATAATAACCTATGATGGGGGCTCATCTACTCTCAATCATATCAAGTTGCTATGTGAAATAGGTCCTTGGAAACTTAGCTATAGTGAATATCTATTTGGAGCAATACTTTGTGATGTAGGTTCACATTGGGTTCACCAAATGATCTAACTTTTTTAGGAATAATGTATTTTTATTCCTATTTCAGATAAACATCTAGATTAATAAATTAGTACATAATATAGCAGTAAATATAGTCCTAATTTGTGAAACTATTTATCTTTTTCACCTTTCTAAAAATAAAAATAAATAAGAATAAATAACTTAGCCATAAAATAGATTGAGATGGCTAAAATAGAGGTAAAAAATGGTTGAGCAGGACTGGAAATGTGTCATAAACCTGAATCTAAATTTCATTGTGTGAAAGGATAGGAGTGATAAAAAGAGGATGATTTGGTGTCTGGTATTGTTGTTTGTTCCTACCGCTATTGTCCAAATTGATCATAGAGACCTAAATTTTGAGGTAGTTATGATGTGCTTGTGTGAGCATGCCTATGAAAAATTGAGTGGTGGTTGTTGATGGAAGTCATTATAGAGCTTTTTTTGTCTTAAAACCTTAAGCCTCCATCATGTTTGGTAAAATTACATTTAAGTCACTTTAGAAGGAGAGGGATTAGTGTGAAAGATGTACAAAATGTGTAATCCACACCCCTTGTATGGGCACGCTACCTACTTACCAATACTCCAAAGAGGGATCAAGTCATATGTAGTTCTCCCACCTAGTGTGCTTTGTGAAATAATGTGATGAAGATGAAAATGCCAAATTTATTGTGTTTTAGGTGGATAGGGATTGGTATGAGTATTTTATTAGGTCTACAACTATGTTGGGTGATTGTGTGAAAATAATAGGGAAGTTTGCCTTATTATTTTGTTTGAATTATTGATTGCTTTGTAAGTTTTGTCACCTCCCTTTGTAAGATTTGAGTGGGATTTTATAGGGATTAATTGGTCATGGGTTAGATGTATTTGCACTAGTCCAACATAATTAAGGATAAAAACTAGATGAAAATGACTTTTGGGGCTCAAATTTAAAATGGATAGGACCACCAAAAATGGGACACTTCTTTATGTGGAATCATAATCTAAATGTGGTGCTCCTATCCTATAGACTCAAGACATGAGAGAATAGGATTGACATGGTGAATACTATATAGATAATGTGGAATGACTATTTCAAAGGTTTTAAATGATTTGTAATGAGCAAAAATGTGTTTAGAATGGTCTCAAGAGCATGAAAAAAGGACCTATGGATGGGTGTCCCAAGCCACACTCAAACTACCAATTTGGACATTTATATGACTATAAGGCTTGAGAAAGATAATTTAAGATTCAATAAAGGAATTAATAAGGATTTTTATGAACCATGGGTTTATGAGGTGAAAAGGGGTCCTAAATTCCCAAAATAGCCTTATATTAGTCACTTAAAACAACCTCCATAACTTGTTAACCATGTAGACAAACCTTGGTGTCTAAGTGAGAGGGACTATTTCATACCAAAAAATTAATATGACTTAATTATGCCAACATAAGTAACTCTAAAGACCCTCAGGGATCATTTTCATGTTGAGATTAGTGGGTAGGTGCCTCAAAACTTTAGATTAAAGACAAAACTTAGAGACCTTGTAAGTAGACATGTTGGTCTAACACCTTGATTAAGATAACTCCATTTAGACATCATAGCATATGATAAAGAGGTGATTAAAGGACACCTCAAACCTATATATAAGTGATCATCAAGTTATTTGAGAGATACAAGTCACTTTGGGTTATGAAAAGATGTCATAACTGGTCATTATGACCTAAAAACACCTAGAGACTACTCAAATGCATGTTTATCACTTAAGAGGCAATTTCAAATGCTCACAACTATATGAAAAATTTTCATGGTAGTATGATCTCTTCAATATATGTGAGAGGATTTGTCAAAAATAATTTAGTGGAACTAGTTCAAAGGTTTAGGCACTAACCTTGATGAACCATCGTTAAGAGTCCTATACACTCTTAAACCTCCATAAAAACCTAATAAAGATGTAACTAGAGACGTTTAAGAAAAAATACATCTAGATATACGTGAAACACTTGAAAAACACTTACGTCATCTTATCCACTTATAGGAGGCCATGTTGATGGTACTTAGTAGTATGGATAGTGTACAAACACCTACAAAAATTATAATTTTTTAGGGTTTTAAGTAAGAAGTGAAGTGAAAAACTTGGTCATAGGTTCCTAATCATTGGTGGTTTTGTTTTGAGACTAGTTTCACGTCATAAAATTTGGAAATGTTCACCTACCTACCTAGAGGTACTTATATCAACCTTCACTAATCAACTAATCTACAAGGCTAGTCAAGATGGTATAATCATGTAATAAGGGTAGGTTTTCAAGTGTGATATGTTTGAATGGTCTAGATACTAATTTAAAATGTTAATTCAAGTTTTCTTCAAGATTTCTCAAATATCTTGAAGTTCTAGTTTAACTATCATAGTCACCCAAATTATGGATGGATAGAAGATTGGGTTGTTATCTCATAAAGCCTACTTAACCAATAAGATAAAAGTGATAATGTGAATATAATTACATAATATAGTTAATGATACATCTTAAGACATATGTAGCTTCCCCTTGGAGTGATTATACTTCATATTAATGAATATTAGGAAGGATTTTGGGTAGCTTATTTAATACAATTAATATAAAAATATGGGTAACCACTTAATACCTCATGCAAAAGGCCCAACTAAACTAATTTTAATTTTAGTAACTAATTAATGGAGAGTTAATTGTAATAACTTGGAATTAATGGACTCTTCATAGGTAAAAATTTACTAAATTTATAAATCAATGATCTAAAGAACTCATTCAAGGCACCTATCCACTCAAATAATGAATAGGAGAGTGAGAAAGACTATTGTAACTATTGCATGGCCACTATAGACTCTTCATAGCCTCTTTTATTCTTATATTCCATTATATTTCTTGTGTAAAACTCTATATATTAATGAAATGAGTCATTTTTTTTCGTTCCTCAGCTAGATGTAGCAATGCTCTACCAAAATTGTATCTTGCACCTTGAATCAATAGAGAAAAATCTATTACAGACTACTTTATGAGCATTAGTTTGTGTTATGATTGTTGATTTGTAGAAAATCATGAGGTTAATCTTATTTTTCAGGTCTTATCTTTCACCTAATGTCATACTATCATCCTATGTAGGTCATATGAAGTGCTGATAGGTAGTAGTGGTGTTGAAGTGAGTTTATTGGTAGAGTCTCATGTAGACTTTCATTATTTTACCTTTAATTTGTAAAAATTTTACCTAGCCCCCATATTAAATACTTGTGTTTATGACTATTTCAATAAGCCTTATTAGTTTCTTGTCTTCAATTAGATTCATAATTGTGTTTAATGATTGATCAAGAGATGATAAGTAAACATTGGTGCATCACCACCACTAGTGTAGGTTTTCCTTTCAAGTTTTCATCTTAACCCTTTTCATCCCAACATAAGTAGGTATTAGAAGAATATTTTAAGTTGATATATAATGGGATCTAACCCCATAATCTATATTTTTTGTCTAACTATAGATAACCCACAACCTTTAGGCCAATCCTATGTTAGTCCAAGTTTGAAGTAGAATTGAACAATCTCCTTCAAAGGGTGCAACTTGGCTTCCTAACAAGAAGTAAAAAAAAATTAAATTAGAATATATATTATCATGTCCATTTAATATGGATTGCCTCTAAATACCTTTTATTTTGGGTTACAAGCCACATAGATTTGATAAATGTAAGGGCAAAGGTAACCCAAAAGATTATTTAAAATAATTCATTGTTGCTTACAAACAAATGGCCTATAGTGATATACATATGATTATCCTCTTTCCTAAAAGTTTATTTGGACAAGACTTGGAATGGTTTCTTAAACTTCTAAAAAGATATGTGATAGACTTTAATGACATTTTAGATAAGTTTATACATCATTTATCATACAATCTTGAACATGAGATTATAGTGGTACATTTCCATCAGGAAAAACAAAGAAATGGTGAAATTTTTGTTGGTTACTTGCAGTGGTGGAGATCACTTGCTATTTGATTCACTCACAATATACTAGACAAATAATTGGCCACAATATTTAGCTAAAGTCTACATAGAAAGATATCTTATAATCTCAAGCCACAATCTGCTCACACTTTTAAAGAATTTATTTAAAAGGTATACAAATCGAAAATGCCCTTGTTAAGAAATGGATTATCAAATTATCTTATTCTAATCATAACTAGAGACAAAACCAAAATCAATGCCAATAGCAGAACCAAATCCATAATCATCATCAAAACCCCATCCAAATACCAACTTCAATTCCTACTTAAGATAATACTTTGGAAAGACCAAAATCCTATAATCATAATAAGAATGTTGTTGATAATGGTGTTACTAAATCATGACATGTCCAAATAATTAAAAAACAAACTATTTAATTACCTTTGATCATTCAACAACCACCACCTCCATTCATTCAACCTAGACCTCCACAAAACCTTTCAAAAAATGCTTCATATTTCCTACTCAAAGGAGAATATCACCCATATCTAAAGCATTAAATGACCTTAAGAAGCTATTGAGTTTTTATTCTATAAGTTAGTTCAAGCCAATATGATTTTCTAGCCTATTCCAAAGCCTTTTTCTAAAAGTAATTCATTTTCTTAATGGGTACAAAGAACATGAGTTTTGTGAGAACCACCATGTTAAGGGACACTCTATACATCATTACATACAACTAAGATACTTGATTTAGAACATTCTTGAGAATGGGGAGATATAATAGGATAACCAAATCCCTACATTTAATCATAACTTGGGTATCTATCAAAAACCTTTTCCTCAACATAACAACCAACAATAAAAGAAAAAATAGTAGTGGAAAAGAACACCACCCCAAAAACAATAATGTTAGCAATAAAAATAAAAACAAAATGGTTATAAATAGGGTTAAATTAATTAATCAAACCAATTCTACTACATATACTTACAACAATGTTGTTGGTAATCATATTGTTGTCATTACCATCAACCCTCAACCAAATACCAATTATCCTATACTAGTGCCTAATAATTCCTATCAACCTACCTATGCCAATAATCCTTCTTTAGACCATGTTAATAGCCAAAATACCTATGTTGTTAATACTTATCTATACCATGTTAGCATCCAAACTCAATGCCACCCAATAATTACCATTCTAGGCCTTTTTACCTCTTCATCTAGTAACACAAGACCAATACATGATAGATATTTCACAAACACAACTCAATGAGCTAATGTTACTATCCAAGGCCCACAACATAATTTCATGAATGAACCTATCTAAACATATATATTAATAAATAAAAATCAAATATACAATGCAAAAGAGAAAACCTATGATATTTTTGAGCTATAAAAGACACCTATGTGAATATCCATCATGAATTTGCTGCACATATAACATTTATAAGAGTATACTTAATGAATACCTAAGCCAATCCCTTATACCTAATTACATTATTCATAATAAAATTTAAGCTATGGTATGTCATTTATTCCATAATTAATGACTTACCTTTGATGACAATGATATATAGGCCTTGGGCCCATTGATAACAACCCTTTATATATAGAGTTTAGTATAACTGGACATATGTCTAAATGTGTCCTCATAGATAATGGTTCAGGCCTAAACATTGTGTATATAAAGTTTTTACATCATCTTAGATACATAATGACATAGAATGATAAGGAACCATCAATTTTATAGTGGTCATTAGGTCTTTAACCCATAACACCATTGACCCATGAGCCATTTATCATGAAATTTGGGACATACCTTATATGATACATAATGTATCAAATTTTCCTATTTAGGGATAAAATTAACCATACCAAATGATCTCCATCCCTACCAATTTTTTAAATATCTTGAGGTGGAGTACAAGAGTTAAAATTATCATTTTGGCCTAAATCTTATGCCTAAAACTAATTAATAAAAAATGATAAAAAAATCCATTGAATCATAACCCAAATCGAATTACATCAACCTTGAAATCCTAGCTTCAACTTCATCTAAAACTCCACCAAAGATAGCCAACCATTTTTACATATATGACAAAGGTTTGGGAGAGTAATAAAGGTTTAGGAGGGTATAGTACTCACAACTCATTTCATACATCCAAATTACCTCAAAACCTAAAATCCTATGGGAGACCCAAAGCCAAGACTACTCACATAGATTGGCATGATGAGGTAAAATCTCATCTCACCCAACCCATTGTTTTTAGACCATCCTCTAGCCAGGAATATGAACCTTTGGCCACAGATGATTCATGGATCTATAATGATAATCTAGTTGATTGTGACCAAAGTGCCAAGTATCTTATCCCTAACTGGATTATGGATAACCAATATTCTGAATGAAGAGGCCTAAGGTCAAATTAATAAGGAAAAATTGGACTAATTTCCATGACCGAGTATAAATAAAGTTATGATATTGGATTTAAATTGCATGGGGGTGACCTTACATACATTATTCAAATTCTTACACCAATGAATAGCAAGGATAATGCTAGTAGTGATGTAGGGTCCAATCATAGCATCTATTATGACCTTTGTAATACCAATTTGTTTAACCTAATATCATATGTACAATTAATCTTATCATTCTCCCTTTACCACTTACCCTTTGTGACCCTTTATCACCCCAATTGATAAACTAGGACCAACAAGAGTCAACAATGCCACTTAATGATTTTGAGAGTGATGAGGCCATTTGTGAATTTATATGTTTGAGGGATCATATACCTATTAGATATTACAAATAGGGTTTCTCTATTAGATTAGATCATATTACCTATTTTAAATAGTTGGTGAACTTCATTGCCTAAAACAAAATAAAAACATTAAGGTCTAAAAGTGAAAATCTCTTTAAGGTACTTTAATTCTATGGATATAATAAATAAAATGCAAGTCTATTAGTGAAAACATGTTTTAAGTTCCATTATATGAGGATGTTCACTCCTCTTTATATGAAGCACAAAATACCACTAATCTAAGGTTAATGTATGGATCTAAAATCAGTATTGAAGAGTGATAATATTTTTAGTAGATCATAGAAGATTACCCATAGGTGATTATTAAATGTCATTTTCCACCCTTGTTAGATTCATATTCATCTTATATAAGTGACATTGATAAACCAATCAGGTTAGAAGACTACAACATTTCTGACTAGTTTACCTCTTTACCAACTTTTTTAGGATATGGTTCTATAATACTTGTGGAGGACACTTCTGAGGTCAACATGGGAACTCCAAAGGACCTAAAATGGATTAAATTAGGTGCATCCCTCATTGAGGAGGAACATGAATTATTTACATTCCTTCTCAAGGAATTTGTTGATATATTTGCATGGGCCTATTCATATATGCCAATTTTAAACCTCACATTAGTTTTACACCATTTGTTTTACACCTTAATGTTAAACTAGTTAAGCAAAATATAATAAAAATTCATCCTTATATTTCTATATCAGTCAATAAAGAGTTGAAAAAAAATTTATACATGAGATGCATTTAACCTATTAATTATTCAAAATGGTTTTCTAATATAGTACTAGTCAATAATAGGCTAGAGGTATCAGATTGAGCTTTGATTTATGTGAAATTAACAAGGCCTACCCAAATGATGACTTTACTTTGCCAACCATTGACATGATTATTTACTTCACATATAGATATGAAATTTTTTCCCTTATGGATAGGTTTTCAAATTAAAACCAAATAAAAATTTCAATAGATGAACTAGCACAAGACAACATTCACTAGTCTATAAGGAAAATTTTATTATTAGGTGATGCCATTCAGACTCAAGAATGTTGTGTCAACATACCAATGAGCCATGATGGTAATTTTGCATGAAATGATGCATTAAATTATAAATTACTGTGTCAATGACATCCTAGGTAAATGTGAGACTTAAGATGGACACCCAGATGTACTTCAGATATTTTTTTAGAGACTTCAAGAGAACAAAGTCAGCCTCAATCATAAAAAATATGTATTTCATGTAACTTCTAAAAAAAATGCTTTATTGTCTCTCATAAAAGAATTGAAGTTGATCTTTCCAAGGTTTGTGCCATTACCAAGATGCTACCACCATCTAACTTAAATTAGTTCTATAGTTTATAGGGTAAAATAATTTCAATTAGATGCTTCATTTCACTATT
The DNA here is from genome assembly GCA_037957365.1 of Torreya grandis. Classification (NCBI taxonomy): domain Eukaryota; kingdom Viridiplantae; phylum Streptophyta; class Pinopsida; order Cupressales; family Taxaceae; genus Torreya; species Torreya grandis. The sequence goes on from JARHVA010003339.1 coordinate 2,020,978, forward strand.
GATGATAATTACCATCCTTTTAATCACTTGCTGAATAAGAACATCACTTTATCATAGAATGAAGATTGCTAGAAAGCATTTGAACATTTCAAATAATACTTGACAAATCCACCTATTATGTTGCCACTATGCTAAGATGGCCATTTTTATTTTACCTATCTGACACTAAAAATGTCCTAGGGGCACTTTTGCCACAACATGATGAATAGGGAAAAGATCATGCCATCTAATACCTAATCCAAACATTAGTCATGTATGAACAAAATTATATGTCAATTTATAAATCCTATTTATCTATGGTTTTTATAGCCTAAAAGTTGCATCACTACATGCTGAATAATAAGATTATTGTAATTACCAAAGTAGATCCACCCAAGTATCTACTATCTAATATAGATTTATAGGGTGAAATGGTGAAGCGGATCATTCTTTTGAGTAAAGTTGAGATTGATTATGTTAGTCAAAAATCTATTAAGGGATAGTTACTTGCATATCAGCTTGTAGAAGATCCTCTTCCTAATACTCAATCCCTTATATTTGGGTTTCTAGATGAATCCATCATGACTACAATAAAAGAACCTCTTGAAGTAGAATCCTCTCCAACATTATATTTGATAATGACATTTCATTTAAAAAATAAATATGTGAAATCCCTTTGTGCCCAATATCTTATCAAACAACACTTTCCCACCACCTATTACCTACAAGGCAATGATCAAGCTGAGGTATATAGCAAAACCATTATGAATATCCATAAGAATATTATCAATGACATTGGTCATAATTGACACTTACATCTATTTAACCCCCTTTGGGATTACCATACAATTTTTTGTACTTGAAAAGGAACTACACCATTTTACCTTTTTTATGGAACTGAGGCCATTTTTATTATCGAGGTAGAGTTTCCTTCTCTCTAGATTTCACTACAACACATCATTGATGATAAGAACTATAGAGTATCTCATTTTCAAGAGAAATATTTAATAGATGTAAAGTGCATGGCCACCTTGAATAAAATTCAAACATACCAAAACAAATTACATGGCTAATACATCAAAATTTAAAGAATAGATAATTTGAGCTTAGTTTTGTTATATTAATAGAAATAATAAAAACATCAATTACAAGACCAAAAATAAAGTAAATTTTCAACCTAACTAATTAGGGACTTATGAGTTTATTTCTAACTATGATTCTAGATCATACAGAATATCCAGAAGTAGATGGACTTGACAAAATGATGAACACAATGCACTTCAAATGTTTTTATGCTAGAGGGACTTGAAAGTTTATCTAGAAGGATCATTTCAGTTATGCCATAATATAACCATTATTCATACTATACCCATATCCCTTTCCCACCATACCTTAGCTTATTGATTGTCAATTCCTTTCAAAATTTCCCTATTAATTTAGCCTTGGTTCTAATTTATTTGTACTTTAGACACTTTCATTGGTTAATATTATATGCATTTATAGTAGTTAGTTCAAATTTAAACTTTTAAAGGCATTAATTAAATAGAATTATATGAAATCAGTATGACGGTAGTCCTAATAATGGAATCCTCCATTTGTGTCATGTTGTTGTATATCACTTTACCTATGTCGTTGTTTCCCTATAACCTAGGGGAAACATTTATCATTCTCCTATGTCATTGTTTAATATATCCTAAGAACAACCCCTTGACCATTTATTACCACATCATTGTCACATATATTTCCATTTTCCTATTTATAAACTTATTATTACTTAATTAGACACTTCATTGTAGGGGGAATTATAGTGTCTTGAGGTTCATTTGGACTATGTAGGTAGTGCTCAATGTTTACTAAAGTTAGCTCAGCCATCCTTATTTGAAGACTCTCACCAATTTATGATCAATTTCAATTAAAATTCTCTCACCATTTTGTGAGCAATTTATGCTGAACACTCATAATTTTTTGAGAACCCTAAGTTACACTATCACCATTTTACAAGCTATCACCATTATACATCTCATAATTCTCAATCAAGTTGAAATGTGAAAAACCTCTAAACACTTGAAAATACCTAAGAAATCCTAAAATCATAAAAAGTGGCTTAGAATTTTCATTTGAGATATAAAGACTTAAAAAAATTATAAGATAGACTATCTCACCTATCTAGCTTTATTTCTATACCACGTTTCCATTTTCCTCCCATTTTTAGGAGAACTACATCGACCTTAGTTCCATATAAATTATGTAGGTAGCACTCAAATACATGGGGTATCTTGGGCTAGCTCAACCATCACATTTTCATCAATTTTTTACCTTTTGGCACTTCCTTACATCTCTTTTTCACTAAGAATTATGGGTCTTATATATATTTCACAAATAATCACTTGTCCTTTAGTTTCCCCATGTTTATTTTTCTCTTACCAATCTTAGCTACATTCTCTCACCATTTTTCAAGTAACCTTAGCTAATGATCTCACTATTTTCAGATCTCATTCTCATTCCAAGCCATATATGTAGTGAACACTATGAATTACTAGTTTAGTTCATTAGTGGATACTCATCTTTTAGTGTGGTTTTAGCCAAAATCCACACTTTGGTATCTTTGTGGGATTTTGGTACTTGATGATTTCATTATTGTGAGAATCAGCCCCTCTTTACATTATGCACTCATTATTATATGAGATCATTCATATGTTCCTAATAATCATCATATTTTCATTATCATCAATTTTATTCTATCTCATATCCTAGAACTCCATTTGGCCTAAAGTTCATGTTAGACCTAGTGTCCATGGGACTATGTAGGCAACATCCACTTGCCTAACATATTTGGAGTCAAATTAGATACCCCTTCCTATTTATTCTATTCCCCCTATTTTTTTTGTGACATTGTTCCCTATGGCCTAGAGGAAACACTTATCATCATGACTATGTCATTTCTCCCTATATCCTAGGGACAAACTTGTTCCATTAGTTCTTATTTTGTTTTACCTATGTCATTTCTACCTATAGCCTAGGTGGAACCTTGTACCCAAGCATATCACATCTATTACACATGCATGAATAATTTAATTCACTAATTCACTACCTGTATTTTATTTATTTATAAAATTATCACTTACAAGATTTATATTATTGTTTATTTTATCTTTGTTTGTTTTATTTACCTTTGTGTGTCTTAGAATACTTTTCTTATTGAATTCTTCTTTAACTTAGTTTAGTTCGTTTATTTATTTTCCATAACTTACGTTATCTATTGCTATTTATTAAACTTAATCATTTCTTACTTGTGTCTTAGTTTAGTTGTTCATTTTATTTTATTTTCTTATAGCTAATTGATGAACTAACTTTATTTCCTATATTTTATTCATTTGTTAAATTTGATTGTTTATTTATTTGGCTAGTTTCTTTGTTTATAATTGATTGGTGACCCCTTTTCTTTAATTGTACATCTCTCAATTATCATAGGTCTATTACATATTATTTACACTTGAGTCTTGATTAGACCCATATATTATACTTAGGTTATGAGTGTTTGTATATAGTCCTCCAATTAGTTTATTTGTTGTATATTTACACTTGGGTTTTGATTGTTCATATCTTATTCCTAGGTTATTTATATTTGCATCTCAACTAAGTTTTTCATGATTAGGATATATATTTTTATTATAGTTGTCTATAATTATGATGCATAATGTCAAAAATTATAATAAAAATAAGGACAACAAATCTATAAAATAATGCAATGGGAAATTTTTTTCTTAATTTATAACTAGCCAAATCCCAAACACAATCCAAACCCATGAATAATCAAATATATATGATTATATTATGTTCTAATATAGACGTGAATCTCTAAATAATCATATATATAAGTCATACAATATAATCAAATAAAAAAAGATCAACATCTCATATACATGATAATATAGTAAAATGAAAGAGCATACATGTTTACATGGCTAATAAACATCAACAATAATAAAAATATCATATCTAAACATGATAGATAACATGATAATAAAATGATAATGACATATATTAAAAGAATAACAAGCCATGTGCAAAGGTCTATAATCAAAAAATATGAATGCCAATGTATCTCATAAAATAATGTCATATATATAATTAATATATACATATCATCATGCCAAAATAAAATAAGACAAAAACAAAGGTATGCCAATCAGATATGACTTTATGATTCCATGCGCCCTATAGTAGGAGGTGTCCCTAGTGGACCTAGTGGTCTTGGTGGTGAAGGTGGTTTCGGTTACTACACTGACTATATTATAGTTCTTGTGCCATGGGTCCTGGTCCTTAATCAATGTAACTTTCTACCATCCCTCTATACATCCCATACCTCAAACATAACTATCTATTGATACCTAGGGACTATGGTCTCATATGTTAGGTGATAACAGGATGCCTCATCCTTAACTTGAAGGATCTCAAGTACCACTTATGAAAAAATTTCATGTGTGCTAGCTTTATAATCCTCATCTCACTCATGTTAGATCCTCTATACACCTACCAAGGCTTGATTTGATATAACTTGATCTTTATCAACTTGAATCTATGCCTACACCTATACCAACTATGCCACCTTTGCCTTTAGATGGGTAATATCTAATTTAAGGTTAGTCATGTCATCATATTTGATATCCAACATAGCCTTTAGCTAGCCTATTCTCATATCTAAGACATGGGTCTCACCTAACCTAGTTATAATCTCATACTTTAAGATGACATTGTCCCTAGTTACCCTAGTTGTGGTTGATGTCCCTATCTAGCCTAGACTAATAGAATAACCTATTATATATATAGTGTTAGAATCCACCATCATAACCTTAGTTTCATCCCCTTCATCATATCTATCATGTCCCCCACCTTTTTATCTCCATCATAATCATCATCCCCTCCCCTATTGTTACAATAGCTCCTACCACTATCATTATCCCCACTAGTAGTCTATGCCTCTACCTCATCTAAGTCCATCCACACCTTACCATGTACCTTTGCATGTACCTCTAAATGTACAAGAGCCTAGAGACCTACCTTTCCAATACCTATAAGTCTAAAAAAAACATGTACCCACTAGTGCACATACTTTGGTGTCACCTATGCATATGTTGGAAATCTTCATAAGCCCATGCCACTCATGGAATGATCCCATAGATAACCAAAACTATACTCATGTGAATCACTAGGGTGGAATGGATAATCTCTCTAGTAGCATGTGAAAACCACCTAGGATATGATGGAATATATTACATCATATCAAACTATTAGAGTACTCTATCAAGCCTATACTCCTCTATCACATGAGACTACCTCCTTATAATGGAGCATTCAAATGTCATAAATGACATGTAACATACATCATGAGGCTAGTGTAATTGATTATATGATAAGGCCACTAGATAAATAATTGGTCTATTATCTCATTGAACATACTCTGGTTAAAGTAAATATCCCCATGATGTCCTTTGTATCCTATGCCTATTTGTGCCCAACCATAAGCCAATGGATCCTATGGGTCTTTGAATCATATCTAGCCCACTGGATGATTTATAGATATGTTTTCCCATTCCCAAATCATGATTAATGTGGAATATCTAGTTCTATGACCTCCTTTATAGGCCACCATATGTAAATACCTATATAGGTAGGCTAATACTATTGGACCCCATGCAAATCTCATAGCATCATCCATCATAGTACAGATCACTCCTCCCAAGCCCATGTGGAATAAATGACCACTTTTTTTAGTCAATAGTATACCACTAATAATAGTAATCATTATAACAACTTCCCACTCAATCAATGTTAGTGGTGATGGAGCCATTGGAGCTAAGTCATCAGGTCATAAGTCAATATAAATATCCAACAAATTGATGTCAACCTTCACGTAAACCATGGGAATATATAAAAATCCAATCTAGTCATATAACATCACCTGTTATTATGTTGTATATGTCTAGAATAGCCTATAACCTCTCATGGGTATCTTGAGGATCCACCAGGTATCCTCAAGTGTAAGCATGCCCTCCCTAGTCAACATGTGAAATGTCCAAGTCTTAGAGTGCCATTGCTCTACCATGGTACTCAAATATGTTATTTTTACTCAAATCATAGGCATCTATGAAACATCATATAAGACCAAGGCCTATAAGAATGTAATCATATCCATAGTCCAAATATTCTACGTCTATAAATAGTTTGAACACCATTTTCAAGTCGTCAGTATTACAAGTTGATCTTACACCCACAATAAGATTAGCATCAACATACACAATTATCTAAATAACTACAAGTGTATACCCATATAAAATTGAGTCACACCATGATGATTTGTCCTACCAATGCCTTATTTAAGGGTTTTTGGTGAAATCACCATTTTCATTTTAACCCTAAATAATGACTTCACCTATTTTGGTGAAATCATCGATTAGGCATTTTCAAAATTTTTTAGCAAAATCATCAATTCAATAAATTCCATCAGTTTTAGGAAAAATTGTCATTTTTGGCCAGCCATAAAAATAGTAAATTCATATGATTTTGATAAATCATCGAATAGGTGAAATCAACTACTTTAGGGAAAAATCATCAATAATTTTTGGTGAAGTTACCATTTACCTTAGTCAAATCCATCATTTTCCCTTCCACAAAAATAATGACTTCACCATTTTCCTAACAAGGGAAAGCATTAAATGAGGAAAAAAATCACTAAATGTCTAGGGTGAGGTCTCTACCATAGTCTTATTATGTGGAGATCACACATGCTCCCTCACTTGGTCACTAACTTATTTAACTAGTTTAGTAATAATAGAGTTTTATTCCTATTTTAATTAGATTAATAAATCAAAACAAAATATAAAAATGAATACAATCCTGATTTGTGCAATTATTTGTATTTTTCACCTTTCTAAAAATAGCAATAAATAGGAATAAATATACATTAGATATAAAATTGACTGAGATGACTGATACAAATGTTAAAAATGGCTATGTAGGATTGGGAAGGTATTGTAAATCTGAATCTAGCTTTCATTTGGTAAAAGGATATGAGCAGCAAAAAGTGGATGCTTTGGTGTTTGGTGTTGTTATCCATTCTTTCCACTATTTTCCAAATAGATCATAGAGACTTGAAACTTTCTAGTTAGTTACATTGTGATTATGTGAGCATGTTTATGAAAAATTGAGCACTAGTTGTTGATGAAACTTACTGTAGGGCTAATTTTGTCTTAAAATCCTAACCCTCTATCATGATTGATAAAATGATATTTGAGTGACTTGAGAAAGAGCAGGGGTTAGTGTGTCAAATTTACTAAATGTAAAATCCATACCCCTTTTGTTGGTATGCTACCTACATACCAATACTTCGAATATGGATAAATCCATATGTAGTTATCCAACCCAGTGTGCTTTGTGAAATAGTGTGATGTAGATGTAAATGCTAATTTTATAGTGTTTGAGGTGGTTAGGGACTAGTAGGAGGATTTGATTATGTTTGTAGCTATGTTGGGTGACTATGTGTAGAGAATATGGAAGTTTTCCTTAGTGTTTTGTTTGTATTCTTACTTTTTAATTTTGGTTACCTCCTCTATAAATGAGATTTGAGTAGGATTTTATATGGAAATATTGGTCATGGGTCAGATGTATTCATGATAGGCCAACCTAATTAAGGATAAGGACCAGATGAAAATGATCGTTGGGGCTCAAAGTGTAAATTGATAAGACCACCAAAAATGGGACACTTTGGTGTCTAGCACTATAGTCTAAATGAGGCACTCATGTCCTACTGGTTCGAGACCTAGGGGAATAAGATTGGCATGGAGAATACTACCTTGCCAAGGTGGAATGACCATTTAGAAGGTCTTGGATGACTGGTAAAGAGCAAAAAGGTGTTTATAAGGGTCAAAAGAGCATGAAAAAAGGACCTATGGATGGGGTATTGCAAGTGACACTCAAACTACCAATTTGGACATTTTATATGACTACATTTAACCCCCCCCCACCCCGCCCCTTATTCTAGTGATGTAACAAAGAGAAATACTAGGATAAAGGAAAAATAGAAAGTGTACCTAAACTTACCCATAAAGGTGAATCCCATGAATATGTGTGATGGTGAGTGTAGATAGAGAGAGCACAATGTGAAGCCTTAATTTACAAGAGAAAAAATGAGTAGATCAATTATTACTAGACATTCTATGTCTCAAATAAGAATGTATAAAGGTTGGGTAAAAGAGAGAGGAAGAGAAAGGAATGAATACACCTCATTGGCTTTACAAACCAATATAAAACATATTATGATGTTGAGTGATGTTGAGTGATGTTGTACCAAGAGTAATATCATGAATGGATTTGAGTGCTCAATTCCCCAAGGGTGGCTAAAAATACAAAGGCTATCCCTTTGGTTCCATCATCACCCAATATGTAGTGAATATATGAGATCATGCATGTATTCATTGATGTTTGGACTATGTGTCCAATACCTCTAAGTAGGTGGATCAAGAATACAAAAGTTAGCTAGTCCTTTAGATTCATCATTGCCCATTATGTAGTGAAGCTATATACTAATATCAGTAAAAATGTGTGTCATATGATATGGCTCAAGAATCCCATGAATGATTTATAATCTGAAAATGTGACATGGATAATTTAATGTGCAATGAGAACTAGTCCACTCTTGGCCAGTCTAAAAGGTGGAGATTAAGCTTGTATGAAAGCCACACTAAAACTGAAAACTAGGCTTATATGAAAGCCACTCTAAAATGATGCCAACCACCTATAGATGGAATAAGACATGTGAGTGCTGAGAATACTTGGGTAATATAATGAACTAGAAATAAAACAAGGCAAATGTGCCACACACATTACCCCCAATCACTAGTATCTATAACTTGGATTCTGATCTAGAAGTTGTACTAACTACCCAATCTAAAACTGGAAGCAAGAACTATCATGCTACACATGATGCCTCCTATATCTAGATAATTTTAGTAAACCTATACTAAAAATACCCAATTTTAGTTTAATTGTAGTTGAAAAAATTATAATTGACCTTACCTTTCTATCTATTTCTAAAAATTTTGGGTTTTTATCTATTTGGATAGGAGCACCAAAAAGTAGACACTTTGGTATCTAACATTGTAGTCCAAATGGGTCACTCTTTTCCTTTAATATTTTGATGACTATTATGTGTTCTTCAATATTTTACGGTCTATTATACATGTTTTGAATTTTGATTGTTATTATAAGTGTTCTAAAAACTAATTTTTGACTGGTAGAGGGCTCTAATCTCTGTGACAAAACACCTAATTTTTTACCCCCTCTTTTGAGGGTAGGAATGAATATATTAAAATGACTACCCTAAAAATAAAGAGCCTTGAAAGTGTTTTATGATGCAAAATACATGCTATAGAAATCATAGTTCAAAATATATCTCAAGATATAGTTTATTTTAGAGATTTTTAGAGCAATAGGGGTATGTCTAGATAGATGTAACAACGTAATAGCATGTGCAATATACTAAACTAAAACTATAAATCTTGTTAATTTTTAAGGAGTGATGGATCATGATGTCCATCATGAAATCCAAGAATGAAATATAATGTATGCTATAGATCATGGCATTGAAAACAACTAAGAAGAAAATAAGAAAACAAGCACACAAGGTAAGAAGCAAGAAGTATATAAAAGAGGCCAAGGGGCCTATAAAATAAGGTACATGTGCACATGTAACTCAAACTAAGAAATTAAGTATACAAGACATGTTCAAATGCCCATATACACATATTATTACAAACAAGTGAGATTGGCACAACAACCTTAAGCAAATATAAGAGTACAAGCAAAGGACATTGGAAAATGTCTTAAGGCACACATAAGAAATAAAATAAGAACTAAGAAATGAAATCACTTCTAGCTACTCAAATAAATAAAGTAAGGAACGTAAATTCTAGAAATACTGATGTATCTAACTAATCAATGTAAGAAGTAAAAGTATCCAAAACATGTAGTACAAGACTAGGTAGATGCTATGAAATAAACAAGTGTTATATACTAGTGAGTGTTGATAGAATAATCTATGTAAGCTAGTATGTAATGTACATCAACATGATAACTAGAGTGTGTGGTGTAGGAATGACATAAGCTAGATGTTGTAGTCATGTAGAAGATGCCTTCAGTGGGTAGATATGTTGATGTATTTCAATGGGTAAAGTGAAGCAATCAAGGATTTGGGTGTCACTGCACACACTCAAATAAGATCAAGTGAAACATGCTAGTGTAGATAAATCAACAAAAAATAGCATAAAATAGCAAAATGTAAGTCTAGCATGGTAGTAGAAATGTAAAGCATGGATATTGCATACAATTGAAATCTTTTTGGTGTTTTGAGTTTTTTGAATATTTTTTTATTTTTACATGTTATATTATTTTTGGTATTTTGAAATAAGATATGTATAAGTAATCATAAGGAAACTATGTACAAGAAAAAAAAACTATGTACAAGTAAGCTGAGAAATTATATACAAGTAGAAAGAAACTATGTACAAGAAAGGTTGAGAAGATATGAACCTAGGGGAATAGGATTGGCATGGGTAATATTGCCTAGCTAAGGTGGAATGATCATTTAAAAGGTTTTGGATGACTGGTAATGAGCAAGAAGGTGTCTATAAGGGTCATAAGAGCATGAAAAAAGGACATATGGATGGGGTGTCATAATCCACACTCAAACTACCAATTTGGACATTTTATATGACTAAACTAACTTGTTTCCATTTTCATTTGTGCACCATTTCTCATTGGTGACTCTCATGATAAAAATACAGCTCAATTTTTCAAAGGGCTTGGGTGAAAATGAATCATTTTCACCCCATGGGTGGATAAATAGATTAAAAAATTCAATCTTACACCACATATTTCCTAAGGTTACTTTTTATCACTCTAGGAGTTTTATGTTTTTCCTTTGTGGTCTATTTTATGTACTATTTATTCCTATGTTCTTTATTTCTTGGTTGCTTTATCACTAGACCATCTTATTGGGCCTCTTCTAAGACTTGTTTAACAACATTATTTTCTACTTATAACACATGTTAGTTCAAATGTGTATCTTCATAGTCACACTTAGACTATAATCATGTTATTCTTTATCATCTCATCTTTGATATTCTTTACATGTTTCTCACATAAGCTCCCTTTGCTAATTTGCCTCGATTCGATAAAAAAAGTTCAATCGATCAATGATCTATTTTTCCTTCTTGGGGAAAACTCATTTTTAAATATGTAATCAAATCATTATCTATTTATAAAAATCACTACGAAAATTATTATAACCACCTTTTAGTGAATCATTATTTTTTGACCTATTTACCCTACTAGGGAAAATCCTTGTATAAATGAGTATAACCACCTTTGGGTAAATCATTATTTTATGACCTATTTGACCTAACAGGGAAATACTTGTGCTAATGATTATAACCACCTTTAGAAAAATCATTATTTTTTGACCCATTTTCCCTACTAGGACAAATAATTGTGCCACTAATAATAAAAACCCTTGGGAAAATTAGTGTTTCATCCTATATTGCCACTAGAGCATGTTATTTTATTAATTTTTAAGGAAGGTTCAACAACTCTATTTACCATTCAATCCCTTAATGGGGCATCTAGGGCTAATTGACAACCATTTGGGCCATGAACCTTTCATATTAATGTATTTTAAATTATTTAAAAAGATGTTATTATGCATGTGTCTTGAAATGACTTCTCAAATAGGGGAAATTATAGACACTAATTTTTGGATGCATTTCATGTCTATAGAATACATCAAATGGATTTTTACAAAATAATGTTAATTAACCCATAAAATCACCAAAGCACCTAAATTCATCAATGTATAAAGTGCCTAGAATCATGTTGAGGCTTCCTTAGTTGGGGTATTTCCTTGTACACAATGATAACCTATATTGTATCAAACCCTATTACAATTAAAACTTATAAAATTGACAAATTGGTCTTTTTATCTATTTATGAAAAAGACTTTAACAATTCTTAAATGCCAAAAACCCTAAGTAAGATTAATTAAAAACCAACTACAATTATTTTCTTAAGAAAAATTTCCAAGTTTAATTATGGAATTACATTTTATAAAAAAGGTTTTTTTCGATAAATATGAGGTCAAAGTCAAAGGAATTAATAATATCTTTTATAAATGCCTAAAATTTAAAGAAAAGTTGAGTCACACCTCATAAATATTTTCTATGATTTGTTAAGACTCATAAATATATTGTGTGAGTTGTCAAAACTTCATAATTGCTTTGATCCAACCTAGGGTTAATCTAAACTTGACCAAGGTTAATCTAGACACAACCAACATTAAAACTAAACATAACCACACTTGAGTTAGATTTCGTTTTAGAACCTATAAATATGAGTGCCATTGCCCCTATCTAAATAAGCTCTCAAGATAATGTTATTGTTCATCAAAATGACTACCATAGGTCATTATATTTTAAAACTTTACTTCTAAACCTTATATAACTTTGTCTATAACATTTTTATGGGCTTTGGCTTAGTCTGAAGGCCATGCCTTGTCATAGAAAGATGTCTTATCAAGTGTCTTTGGTCATTTAAAGGTTTCTTACAAGGTCTATCCAAGGAAATAAGGTAAAAACACCTATTCTTGTCATCAATACCATTCATTAGAGTCTTATGAAATGATTTTTGAAATTTCAAGGTAATTTTGTAGAAACTAAGGTAGTGAGGGTTTAGGGTCATATGCTTGTCTCTAGACATTCCTTGTGCAAGTCTTCATTGTCAAGAGTCATCAAGGTCTAATGTTATGTCATGAAGTGAAAAAAGGGTCTTTTTTATATCATGTTACACTTGTGAACATCATTTTATACTTATCCCTACCACACATCCAACTTAGTGATGTTAAATAACCCTTTTCCAATGTTACTCCACCTTTGAAATGCATTACTCATGATTCTAACATTCAAGAAAAAGTAATAATGAGAAATTGTAGGGAAAATAAGGTGGAATAGGGACTTTTAAATTATAATATCATCCTAACCAATCTAATAAATAAACCATTGGCATTTTTTTTAGCATTTATATCAAGGTCTTGGTAGAATATACAAGTTTCATGAAGGAAGAAGGTTTATTGAGGTCTATTTTAGAGTTTTTCATGTTATTTTTTATATTTTAATACTTAAAAATAATTATTCCACAATCCATCAATCTCAAAAAATGTATAAAAATATTTCAATGTATATAAAAAATCCAAAACTTATGTCATTTCTTCATTAGGTTTGCGAGTCTCCTTTACAAGATCAGGAAGGAAACTTTCTCAATGTTGGTTCATGCATGTTAAGAAGAGTTGGGTAAAATTATATTTGGGGTAATGTAGGAACTTATTAAATTAATATCCCATTAATTTTTAAAAAAAATTTAAGGTCCATGATTTATGAACAATCCTTAGCAAAATAAGGTGTCATAAACCCTTGTAAAACCCCACAAGCTTAGTTTTCTCACTTTTTAAGGTATTTGAGAGATTTTTGTTTAAAAATATTAGTGTAATGAGTTATTTTATGGTTTTATAATCCATATTACACCATATTCAATCAATTATTCCATGCATGTATGAGTTGAATCTAAATTTACAAGTCTACAAAGTATGAATGTACAAGTTGTGAGTCAGTTTGGCATTATTCAAAGGGTTTGGGACTTGTGACAGAATTAGAGATACATAAGACATGTTTTTATTATTTAATACTTTCCATTACATTCTTATATAACTAAAAATTCATTCTAAAGTGTATTTTATACTGATATAAGTATATAGTCTTTAAAAGAGGAAAATTTAGTCTTGTTGGCAGTATGTGAGAGGTTTAATGACTAATATTTTGAAATGAGGAGAAAAAAATTAAATATAAATGTTAAAAAAGTATAAAAAATATACATATTCTTCCAATATTAACCTTGATGTAAAGTTACAAGTGATAAGTCTAAAACCATTTTGCTTAATATGATTGAGCAGGGTCCAAAGTGTAAAAAGACAAACAACAAATCTATAATCAATGATCAAGGTATTAAATTAATCATTTAAGGTTTTAATATTTATGAAAAATCTCAAAAAAAGTATATAAAACTTATATAGTATCATCTATGGTAAAAAATGGTGAAGAGATAGTTTGTCATGCATGAAGTGGTAAACTATGATAGATCTACAAGTTTGAATGAGAATTTATTTTCATATTTTGTATATTTACTCATTGGGGAAGATATTTGAAAAAGTCATGCTACCTTTGAATTAAATTAAAATAAAATTTGAGAACAAAAAACTATTGGATATTTTAATTACATGATAGGTTTGTAATGAATTTATGCCTAGATGGATACCTACAAGCCTACCAACAAAAGTATAGAGAAATGCATTTTTTATGTTAGACATGAAATTGGAAAGGTCTTATTAAGCATGGATAATGTTGAGATAATTTTATAATTTTTGGATAATTTTCAATGATGTCATGGAGATTTCCTAGTGAGCGGATGAAGTGCTTTAATAGTCTATGTGATAATGATAAAGTGTGCAATATGTTTGTCCTAGTATGTTTGGTTGATCTTTTGTTTTTACATTGTTAGATTTGTGCAGGGATGATTATGGAGAATTTTTCATGCTAAAAATGTCCCTAAGATGTTATTTAAGCTTTTATTTCTTGTGTGCATAATTTAAATTCATCTGGTTGTCCATAGCTTTCATCTAGACACTTTGGGTTGAGTGATAGAAAATCTGAGTAGGTAGTTTGATGATATCACCTTGAAATGTGTGGATAAGTCAGGAGGAAATGGTCACATGGGTTTGTTCATTATTTTACCTATTTATTATCCACTAAATATCAGGTCATGTTCTTAAGTTCATCAAAATATATTAAAGTGCAAAGTTGGGCTCCTAGCTAGTTTGATAGTGTTTTCCCATAATTAGCCAAATTTGCGCGAGGCAAGAAAAGAGATGAGTAAGAATTTTTATAGTAGAATATTTATCACATGTGTATGTTTGAGGATAATATGACCATATGGATTTTTTTACTTTTGTTCCTAGTTCTTACACACCAAATTTTAGGTCATGTGATGTAACACGATAAAAGATATGCATGTGCAAAGTTGGGCTCATAGGCATTTTGGTAGTGTTTTCTATGTTCAAATAAAACCTAGTAAGTAGTTTGTTGATGTAATATCTCAAATGTGTGAAGGTTTAAGGATTATATTCATAAATGGATGGAATCCCCTATGTGATAAATTTAAGATCATGAAACTAAGCATAATGAAAGTTATGCAAGAGTGAAGTTGGCCTCACAAGCAAGTTCTAATCTTAGTTGTCTTTGTGAAAGAAGTTTTCGAGAAGGAATTTTAATGGTGATATATCTCACACATATTAAGGTTGTAGGATAAGTTTTTCACATGGTTTGATTATCCTATTTGAGGAGATCATATGGTCTAAATTTGAGAGCATGTGAGTGAGTGAGTGAGGAAAAAGTTATGATTGTGCAAAGTTGGCCTTCTAGTCATATTTCAATGATCCCCATACTTAGTCATTTTTGAATACATTAAATTTTTAGAAATATATATATATCTCATTTATCCAAGAAGTTAGGAAGTAGTGAGATTAGGACAAGTGTTTATTATTTAATGTTGAATAAAGATAAATATCGAGCTTCTTCCAAGGATCAACGGTGAGCAAGAGATCATATAGATAGAGATAAATGATGTTTATTAAATTCAAGAGGTTAAAGTGATAGCTTTTTATATTTGTTAAATATTTATCTACATATATAAGATCAACAAAGTGCATTGTGTCAAAGTTTCTATATTTCATGAGATGAGATCAAGTGTTAGATGTTTAGCATTTGGTTTTAGTGAACTATGCATTAAATATCAAACAAGATCAATGGTACAGGTTTAATTTGATTAGTGACGACATGGGATGCAAGAATGGTGTTTGAGGTTTAAATATGACTATTTGAATTTGAATATTTGAATTTTCAAAGGGAAAACTAGTGCTCTATAGTTTTGATATATCTTTCGATCTATGCAAAATTTACTCATGGTGTAAAAAGCAAACTTGTAGAGGACTCAAAAGCACATATATAAATATATATTTTAATATATATAAGTGTGTATAGTAAAATTGTATACACCCTAAATTGGTTAATCAACCACACATATCATCTATTTTCATAGTCCTTTCACAAGATACTCCGACTGGAGAATATGAGCTTTGTTCACATTTGGTCATGTCTTTCATTTTATTTATTTAGGTCTAGTTATAAGATTGAGTCACCTTTTTACCTATTCCTATTCACCCAAATAATTTTAAATGTTCATTCCACCTCATTTAGGTTAGGTTTCCCATGCTCATTTAATCTCCCTAGTCCTTAGCCTATAGGACAAGAGTACTAAGATTAGACTACAGAGCTAAAAACCAAGGTGTCAAATTTCCAATGCTCTTATCCAAAGCCAATTTGAGCCTCAACGATTAGTTTTTTCCATTGCATGGGTCTTACCCATTATATTTTCTTCATTCCTAAGTTTTCTAATGTTGGCTAGATGAAAATAAAGCTCCCAAATTTGAAATAACAAGTATCTTATATAAAGGACTACACAAGGCATTTTATATCTAACACTTACTACTTTGTCACATATATACATAATATAAATTAGTAAATAGTATAGGTTAGTTTCTTTGCATCACACATTAGAATTTCAATACTTGATCAGATAAGGGCTTAGGTGAAAGTCATTCTTTACATCTATTATGCATGTTGATTATGCACATTCCCTAAGGGAGAACTACATTTGATCTGAGACCCTAGATTGAAGGTTAATGTAGGAAATAGTCAAAACAATAAGATTTATACATCTTCCAATCATTCTTCCCCTAACCCAATTTTTACCCCTTTTTATTTTGATGCATTTGCTTTTTTACATGTGTAGATGGATTATAGGTTATTGAAGACAAAAATGAACCTACAATGAGATTTATTAATTTCCAGCCCCCTTAAATTTGGTACATAGGATCACACTAACCTAGTGAACAAAACTCAAAAATCTTAGACCTTTAGGACAATAGCACTAGGGAAGGACTATAGTGTCAGACACTATGGTGTGGCTATTCCAATTCTCCTATCCAATCAAAAAATGAAAGATAGGTTTAGATTCCTAACAGTGTCTTAGTCCTACTTTTCAATTACCAACTCTAGAATCCTTCATTTCATCT
>JARHVA010003340.1:0-122500 GCA_037957365.1 Torreya grandis
ATAATTTCTCAAAATCTAAAATTTTAATGTGTCAACATCTAACCCATATCATAGCCCAATGGGTGGTGGTAGTTTGATTATTAATTGTGAAAATTATGTTGAGTGTATGTTCCTACTTTCATTTTTAGGGTTTCAAAGAGTGACTAATACTTTTAAAGTGTTATTTATTTTTTGAGGTAGACCCTTGAAATGATTAATGTCATCCCATATAAAATTCAAGCCCCTAAATGTACACACCTATGGGTGTACGATGATAAAACATGGCATGAATTAATTGGATATGCTTCTAAGGTTATACCATTTTAATACATTCTAGGATTTTGTATAGCATCATGTGGATCCTTAAATAAGTTAATGGGTCTAGAGAACATACAATTCCTTAAGTAGTAGGGGAATCATGAACTATGATCCTAATAATTGGATACTTCTTCCCACACCACACCATCTTACTACCATCCCAGGAGATTCATGTGTTATGGGGAACTAATAGTATGAAATTATAGGTGGAAAGTTGTGATCAGGGGAGGAGTCATAAATTGTGCCATTATTTTCATCATCACAAGATCATGAGATCTACATAATGTAAAAAATATTTAGTTAACTTTTCATAAATAATAAAAATATTACCTATGAATGGAATATCATGAGAGTATGGTTCATGGGGCTCTAAGAGTATGGATCACATGACTTAGAGAATGTGGGACCTACAATGTCATCTCTAGATTTTACCAAAAATGTTTTAGTTCCACAAAATGCTAAGTATAATTTTTTTTGAAAAAATGACTAACTTAACATAAAAATATAACACCACAAAAAACTTAGAAAAATAGATCAATTAAAAATAGCCTTTTAAATAAATTATATGAATCACAATGGTTAGTGTGGGTTAGTGTCCACTATGCACTAATAATCACAATCAAGTTTGACATTAAAAATAATAACGTGGACCTGGACATTCAAAATAGATTACTTATAAATTTAAAATTTATTTAGGGGTCCCCAATTCTTATATGTAAAATAGGCATGTTGGTCATAAAAAATGGAAGCTATATGGGGGAAACACTATCCAAGTGTTTAGAACTCATAATTTCTAGTTTCACTTTAGACTTATTAGATAGATCACAAAAAATAATTTCATATTATCAAATAAAAATGGGGTATTTGAGTCTCTCTCAACACATAACATACTAAGTCTTAAAGCTTCAAATAATTCAACTTGTGTATGAAAGTAAATTTCATATTTTTTACTCTTGAGGTTTTGATGTAGCATAAGAGTAACTTTTGTGACTCAAACTTTAAAAAGGTGTTGTGTTTTTAATTATTTGTTTTTATAGAGAGTGAATGCTTGGTAACTTATCTATTCATATAAAATCATATATATCCTTGAGAAAGATAACTTTGGCTCCACTCTAGGTCTTTCTCCATTGCCATCCAAGCAAGAAAATTTGTGATGTAGGTTACTTGAATTACCTATTCTTTGGAGAGTAATTTTGATTATTGTTGAAATCATTTATATTATCTTCCTTAATATTTTTATTTTATTATCTCCATTAGGGTTAGGAACTATAATATCCAATGTAATGGGATTTATTAAAAAAAATTGATCAAAATGGACTTCTCTTTTGTTGTTTCAAATAATTCAAGGTGGATTTTTAATGTATTTAAGTGAAATGTTGGCTTATATTTAGAAAAAAAAAATGTTATTAATTTATGCATTTAATCTCAAAATAATTAATGAATTTCATCTTGATTTTATGAAAAAATACTCCATGCTATTCTAATGTCCAAAATGAAAACAATATTTCACAATTTTAGCCCTTAGAAAACATATTTAATGCTTCACCATCAATTTAAGGGGTTAAAAATGAAGTCTAAAGGTCATGGGATGTAGAATAACCTAGATAAATATTACAATATGGATAATAATATTTAGTATCTTTAACTTAGATTTAGGATGGTTTATCATGTAAAACTTTAGAGAACAATTAAAATGGTACAAAATAGACATAAAAACAAAAAAAAATGTGGAATAAAATAAGACAAGAAAAAAAAACTAAGCCAATATATATAAAACAATCCTAATTATACACTAATCCTAGATAAAAATTATAGTCATTCTAAGATGGATATTGATGGCACATCTGAGAAGTAATGGTTCAATAACTATCCATTCACTGATAAAGAGATATAATTTCCTCTCAAGTCCTTCAGCTTGAAGGCATTTTCTCCCAATATTTTAGTGATTTTATAAGGACCAATCTATAGAGGATTTAAATTAGAATTTTATCCTTTATTTTCTTGAGTCTGGTACCATATTAAAAATATTGATGTGGGTTTTATGTGAACCATAGAATGTTATTAGTTAGCCTATAACATTTTAGGATCAGTGAAAAGATTCACTCCAAGGCATGAGTTGTGGGGTATTTAGTTTTAAAAATTATTTTTTGGTAGAATATTAGTGATAACAATGTTATTTACCTTGGATGGTTCAAATGTAAGGAATCTAAAAGAAACCAAATTATACTTGAGATGGTTGGATGGATTTTAACATCAGATGGGCATGATCAAAATAAACTCAAAAGGAGGGAAGGGTAGGGTGGAAAATAAGGTTTATGAACCAAAGATAGATTAAACCATTCCAAATTGGATCTTACACTATGGGTGGGAAAAGTGATTAGGAACCAATGCTTTATTTAAATTATTATTAACACATAAAATACACAAACATATTTATGAGTCTAAGGAAAAAAATAGTAAATTTAATGCTCATAATCACAGGTTATTATCAATTTATGATTGAAATTACACATCTTCAAAGGAGATTATGATCATTAAATATAAAAGCATTCAAAATTAGCTATTGTAAAATATGAATAACTATATTGAAAAAAGTAGTTATACAGAACACATAGACTAATAATACCAAAATGATGGAATTTCTTTAATGAATCACAAGGTTTAGACAAGAACAAAAAATTCAAAATAAGATTAATTTATAGAACAATACATATAATTTATTATTCACCTTAATTTCCAAAATTCTCCTCCCTTTGGAATGGAGAGGTTAGAAGTATATATAGGTTTGGGGAGGGGTTACCTCATCCTCAAATAAATGTCTAAATTTACATTTCCAATTATATACTCAAGAGTTAGAATTCATGATGAATATGCATGCAAAAGATATTCATAAGATAGTTGGCCAAAATTTCATGATTATACTATAGATAAAATATATTCTTATAAATAGAGTAGAGACCCAAGTATTGTTACATTATAATATGTGAAATATACATACACACATAGAGAGATAAATATATAAAACTCTCTCTCTCTCTCTCTCTCTCTCTCTCTCTCTCTCTCTCTCTCTCTCTTCTCTCTCTCTCTCTCTCTCTCTCTCTCTCTCTCTCTCTCCTCTCTCTCTCTCTCTTCTCTCTCTCTCTGTGTGTGTGTGTGGTGTGTGTGTGTGTGTGTGTGTGTGTGTGTGTGTGTGTGTGTGTGTGTGTGTGTGTGTGTGTGTGTGTGTGTGTGTGTGTGGTGTCACCTTATCACTACTAAAAGATAAAGGTGGTTAAATTATTGATGTGGATACAAAAATAAACTAAGTACTTTCATGTGAATATTAAATTGAATTGGGATCGGTATGAATATGAACCACTATGTGAATTAGCACTTAATATTGAGAGCCTATAGGAGGTCCTGATAAAGTACCTTATACTATAGTAGTAGCCTCCTTAGTAGATTTGATTTGTTCGTATAATGTATAGGTAGTGTTGAATGATAGATACTAGTGATTCATGTGTGTATGTTGGTAATTATAATGTTTATATCTGTGTGTGTAATGAGTTTTAATAAAAAATCAAATATGAGAATAACATAAGCTATAACAACTCAATATTAAATAAGAGTGAATAAATATATCTTGGAGAGATATTAGGATTGTGAGAGAGTCTATAGGGGATAATAATATTGGTGTTGACTCATAATGTATAGGATAATAATACACTATAAATTTAATATTTTTATTTGAATAAATCACATTATTTTATTGAAAACTCAACTAGGCTTTAAACCCTTGTATTAGAGTAGGTTCACCCTATGGGACCTGTTTAAAAAAGTCTTTGCCTTGTTCATCATAGGTATTTTTAAGTGAATAATACGTCAATTCATCCTACCATTTGGTAGGCATTATTTTGTCAACAATGGTGCATCACAAACCACTATAAATTCTAATTGATAGTTTTTATATGGTAATTTTTTAAAAAAAAAATCTAGATTTGCATTGATTTTGGCTTAGATTCATCCACCATACATACAACATCCTCATATTTAATTTTTATAAGCTCATTTTTTCCTATACATTTTTGAGGGCATACATTTTGTATAATTTGTATCTATCATCAATTTAAATATTGATTAAACTAATTTCAATAATGATAATACCATGTATTGGATTCACTATCATGTAATTCATAATCATGGATATTCTCTATTTAACCTTCACAATTGTGGTGAGCACTTCTCAGCATGATTTTTAGACTTGAATATACATTTTCTCTCCTATCCCATATGATGTAGATAACTACTCAACATTTACCATAACTATCTCAATAATTAGATCTTCTCTAATTTAACTCATGCCCCTAAACAACTCCAAACCTACATATAATAACACCCACGTCATCACCAATGTTACCTAGTATGTGTCTACCCTTGATCCTATACATTTAATGATTTTACTTAGCTACAACTACCTCTAATTATCCACATCAAAAAAACCTATCTTATTAAAACCATCCACCTTCATCCAATAGATTCAACACACTTGTAAAACTTTATATTTTTACTTCCATCAAACTTAGATCACCAAAACCATCGAGGCCATATTTTATTCTCCACTACATAACTATAGTTTTATAAAGAGTTCATGGTTTTATAATAATAATTCAAAGTTTTGGTTTATTAGTGATATTAGGTTAGAATTAATTTTTTATATTTTAAAGTAGTATTATTCATTAGTAATTTACATATTTTTTATTACAATTTTAGATTTAAATTTTTAAATCCTTGGATTTAATAAAACCCATGGTTTTTACTAGTTTAGAGTTTCAAATAAATGTTAAATTATGTCATTAGGTATTTAGGTGATAAAGTTTATATATATATATATATATATATATATATATATATATATATATATATTATGTTTTATTTTTATAGGTTTATAATAGTTAGTATTTTATCGTAAGATTTTATATTGAGTTATAATCAACATAATATTTTTTTTGGTATTTTAGTCTATTTTTGTCATGGTCATTTTATTCCAAAATAAAAGTGTCAATGTTATCCTCAAATAGTTTAGTGTAATTATCGAAGTCATTACTATTTTAAGGATGCATTATCAGTTGAAAGTAATTTTTTTAGTCAATAATGTGGGGGAATGTGGAGAAACTAAATCTAGTTGATAAGTTTGATGGAACCAACTTTCATATATTGTTAATTTAAAAATATCTATGAGGTGATGGTACTATAGTACAACTAATAGATACTGATGCACTCTAAAAATGCAAGGTAAAATATAAGAAATCAATATCCATTATTGCTATTAAATTATAAAATCCATATTTACATCATGTTTCCTTCAAAAATTCTTGTAAATAAATATGGGAATCGTTGAACACACTATTAAGATCTCAATCCAATAGTGTTGAAATAAATATGAATCAAAAATTGTATGGGTTAAAAATGGAAGGAGGAGATATAGTATCTAAAATAATCAAATTTCATTCTCTAATCAACCAAATAGCATGTATAAATGAATAAATAAAGGAAAATAATGCAAAATCCATATTTATCTATATCATGCCTAGCAGTATGTCCCATATGGTGTTCACCTCAAGCAAATTGAATCCAAGCCTAGAAATATCATATCCACATTGATTAATGAGTGATGAAAATTTTCATAATAATAAGTGATATACACACAAATAATACCAATCACTTCTTATAAAAATATAAATAAATGACTAGAAAAAACAAATACCTATGTTTCTATTGTAAAAATGTAGGACATGTTGTTATGAATTATAACTAAAGATCACATGATTTTATTGATAGAAAAATACATGAAATAAATGGTAAAAAAATAAAATGATCAAGAAGAAATCAATCCCCATTTAGATGATTAATAAGTTATTCATCAAAGTGATGATGATTATCTCTATTAGTGTTTATCCTCACTCTATTTCAGCACTAAGGGGGGATGATATATATTAGTGTTTCATATGTGTATATGAGTAATTGTAATGTTTGTATTTGTGTGTTTAATTATTTGTAATAAAAAATCAAATATGAAAATAAAATAAGAATAATGTGAGTTATAATAATCCACTAGTAGATAAGAATGAATAAATATATATTAGAGAGATATTAGGATTGTGAGAGAGTCTTTAAAGGATAAGAATATTGGTGTTGAATCCTACTATATAAGATAATAATACACTATAAATTTGATATTTTTATTTTAATAAATCATGTTATTTGATTGATAAAAATCATTTTGAGTGAAAACACTAGTTTTCAACATTGAAATCAATATTAATGATGCCAAAATTAAGCATTGATAGATAGAATATCTTTGTGATTTCATCCATTAGTATTTTATGCTTAGATTTTGAGGCTCTAAATCCAAAATTTAGGGCCTCTACCTTAGTATATTTGTCTTTTGAGAAATTAATAAATTGTAAAATCTCTTCACTAGTCTCATATATCATGCCTTATACTTCAACCTTGAATATTTTTGAAGTGGATCTGAATAATCCTTCAAAATTGGGCTTATTTAATAGTTTCCATTTAGAGGTAATCATAATTTTGACCCTTATATCCATGAAATTTTATATATCCTATTTCTTTTGGATCACAAACTATGCTACCAAGTCTTTCATTTCTTGGTGCAAATTAAAGGCACTATCTATTTTATAAATCACATAATTTAAGTCCCATAAAGCTTATTGAGTAGTCATTAGATTTAATTTATTATAGGAACTATTTATTACATAGGAAACCAAAAATTTAAGCCTCTTTTCTAATTCCTTAAATTGGTTTTAGAAGGTTAACACCCTTTCCTAATGAGGCTAGATCTCACCCCTTGAAGTCCTTATTGTGTTCAATATATTACACAATTTCTTTGTTGTAATTTGAATGTTTTCCACTATTTATCTTAGAGCATGAATAATATGACTCTGTATAATTATTTTTCCTGACTCTTTTACTCTTATTTCATGTCTTCCCTAGTTAAGTCCATGAAAACACAAAAATCCTCTTAATACTCATCAAGGTCATTAGGGTTCCTTTTTTGTTCCTTTCCCAAGGAAAATAAGTTCTCCCTTTGCTCTAATATTATTTCCTCCCCTCTCCTATATACTACCTTCCTTTTCCTTACACTCTAAAGAGTGTTAGTTTTCTTATCAAAGTGTCTAGTTATTTTTGGAAAATATATGAGGACCAAGCCCATTCTATACTTTTTCACTCTTGGGACTTTTTGACCCAAAAAAGGAAAATGATTTTTCCCTATTATTTAGGTTGAGTGGTATTGATAGAGGTAGAAGGTGGAATGGATTATGGAGGAAACATTGAGGCACTTATTTAGATAGGTAGTTAAAGAGGTGGTTTATTTACCCTACTCGATCCCAAGATATTTCTATAGAGTGTAGTATCTAACACATATCTTGTCTATCCTAGAGTCTTTAAGATTGACATAATGAAAGAATTGTCTCAAGAGGACTGAGGAATAGTCAAGCCTAATTAGGTATATTACCTTTAGGGTGAAATTGGTGCTTGGGTATCAAAAAATTAAATAGACACCAAGTTCCCTAAATTAACGCTCCTTTTAGGGGCTTGGGGCCTATTTTTTATTGAAGTAGTGGTTGAAAGAATTAAAGAATCAAAGGAGATAGAATTTTTTTGCTTAGTTTCACCAGTATTGGCATGGGAATATAATGGATTAGTTTTCAAAAAATATTATTAAGATGACTCATATGGATAAAGGTTGGTAGCAACTGGACTACTAGATGGAAAATTAACAACACTAGTATTTATAATTGTAAGGGAGGAGGTGAAATAAGACACTACCTTATTAAGTGCCTAACTCTCTTATTCTAAGAATAAGTCTCACCTTGTGTAGAGTATAGCATTTATTCTTCTTCCAATAACCTTGTGTCTAATGATTTATCTTCTTCTTATATCAATTATCTAAAGTTTAACTCTTTATTCTTATTCCTCCTTAGTCTTTGGTTCCTCCTCTTCCTCATCACTAAAATAATATACTAGTTAGACTATCTTTTCATGTTATTATTCTAATTACTCAAGAAAAGGACTACCATGAATGAATATACCATCTATAGGTATTTATTATACTTGGTAAATCTTAGGAGAGACTAGAAGAGTTATAATATTCCTTTAGTAAGTAATAATGGGTAGCTAAATAAAAATGGGGGATTTCCTTAAAGTGGATGGAAATGAACCATCTATCATAGGCAGAGGTGAAATGGAAATGGAATAAGTGTTATAAGGTGAGATGGATGGGATAACTATAATAGATGGAGGCAATGGAACTAAAATTATAGGTAACACTAGTGGAGATGTTGGAGGTGATAGGGATGCTTTTATAGATAGCATTACTAAAAAATAACTCTAAATTTTTTTAGGAAGAATTAATAAACTATAGTCATAAGAGGAAAAGGTGACAAAGAGATTGTTCTTGATTTCACACATGTAGGAGGTGATGCCCTTGAAATTATTGTAGAGGGTTATATTATGGATACTAGTTAAATCTATATAAGTCCCTTAAGAATATTATTTCTAATTTTGGGATATATTTCCCTTTGATTAGAATATTATTCCATTGGGATAGCTTATTCTTATTGAGGAGAGGGAGGATGGTCTTATTTTATGGATGATCAAGTTTACAAATAAGGCCATTGATAACTTGAAGCTCTATTCACACCATATATGATTTTTATTTCCTCTTCTTTGGTAATTGAAGGATATTATTGAATATTTTATGCCAACACCATTGGAATGTTGTGCTTGATCATTTGAATATACACCTTAGAGTCATCTTGATAATTAATTAATATTTCATCATGCTCCAAAAATTTGTGCCCATAGGGAATCTAAACATATTTTTATTGAAATAATTGAGATATTGTTTGAGCCTACTCCTAAGGTCCCAATATCTATATTGTGATTCCTCTAAACCATAATGGGCCTTGAATTTGCCAAATACATTGAGTTACTTCCTCATTGAATACTAAATTTGACTTATGTTGAAAATGATTTTGTGGTATTACACTTGGTGTTTAAAACCACATTCTTCATCCACACTATTGTATATTTGTTGCACTATTTCTTATTATGCCACCTTATCAGGGACATAATAAGGAAATTATAGGGGAGGTTCCCTAGTTCCATTTATCCTGATTATGATACAAATAAGATAGTTCCAATAATCCCCTCTTTTTTCTATACTCCTCATATTGTTAGAAAGCCTACACATATAATTCTCATAGATTTCTTGGTATACCTATGGATAAATGTATCCTAAAATTATTTTTATTTTGTTTCTAAACCTATAAACATGTAGTATAGATTAATCATCATAGACCTTGTTCTTTATGTATTCATCAGATGTTTCCCAAGGTTTCCTATGAGTCTTTTATATTATTCTCATGAATGTGTCCAATACATAGGAAATCACACACACACACACACACACACACACACACACACACACACACACACACACACACACACACACACACACACACACACACACACACACACACACACACACACACACACACACACACACACACACACACACACACACACACATCAAAGGTTATTTGGTCATATCAAGACATTTATGCCCTCATCCTCACACTAATAACTTCATAGAGTGTAAAATTTTCATCAGTAGTCCAAATAATGTCTAACAAGGGCACACATTCCTCATGTACATAGGTGGTGCTGGGAAAACCATATAATATATTAATCAATGTCATTGTTATCTAAATTCTTGACCTAAGATTAACTATGGTGAATGAGGAGATAATATCCTAAATATTAATTTTTTCTCTTTTTTAATACATTATTTTAGTTTCCCCTCAACTATGTTATGCTCTAATTAAGCATTGGCATAAACTTGATCATAGATCACCCTTAACATTAGAATTTGAAAATAATTCTAAAATGCTTCCCCAAAAATGTATGCTAATGCATGTTTGTGAAGTTTTAAGTTTAGGTAATCCCAATTAACAATACCATTAATAAACAAATCATGTAGTAATCAATACAAGGTAATACCTCAGATTTCACTCCCACATTATGTAATCCTATGGACTTGATTGATAACAAGTTATCAATATATCTTTGGTCATTTTTAGATAGTTGATCATTTGTTGAATATGGTTTTATATCTTGTACCTCATCCCAAATTATTGAGTAATTATGGAATCATAATTCAAGTGTTCCCTTGTCAAATACCATGTCCAAATATTTAGGACTACCTACGATGGTGTATAGGGAATGAGGTTGACCTACTCATGATGAATAAGACATTAATATACTATAAATCACTATAAAAGATATGTTAATATGATTTAATGTATTTTCATATTCACTTGGAGAAAATTTAGGGATTTTGATAACATGATAACTAAAATTCACATTTTTCCCATATCCAGTTGATGGAAATGGTGACTTGATGTCATTTGGGAATTTTCATATCATTTAACACTAAAATATAGACTAGGGATTTTAAGGTTAAAGTAGATAGAGATAACCTAGGGTAAAAGGGTGATAAACCATCTCTATAATAAGATAATGAATTTTTCAAACTCAGATAAACATATACTAAATTTATTATGCTAAGATATGATAAACATATAAAATAAAACTATGTTAAATATTAAAATTACAATTAAAATAATGTACTTTTCTAATTTTAATGCTAATAAATATCTAGATCTAGAACATGAAGGAACCATACTAGAATTAGATTCTAGGACTATCATCAAATTCTAGATTAAGAACTTCTGTGAACTCAAACACTTGCATTGACCTCAGATGGTTGCATCAATGTTTATATCTAACTTGGACCTAGGAGTCATGTAAAAAATACCTTATAGATCAGGGTGAAACCACATAGAATATTTTGGGTTATATGTCTCCTTCACTATGTTGTGCTCATATCTAGATCATGGGTTATTGATCCTTATCAAATAGTAAAACCCTAGTTCATCTTCATAGTGGTTATGGGAAAATGGGTTAGTGGGAACATGGCATAAAGATACCCTAAACTCCCTTCTATCAATGAGAATTACCTACATAGTGAATAATCCCAATAGGGCCTTATATTTATGTAGTTATACCCTATGGTTTGTCATATTTGTGCATAAGGATGTAATATGTGATAAACAAATGCATAGAGTGACCTATCTTGTAACTTGGAAAATATGGAACATATGATGATCCTTTATTGTTTCATACCTATAAAAATTTTATCCTTATGATTGATATGGAAATAAGGGAAAATGTAAAATTTTTTTTCACTTTAGTGCTTGACTGAATTCTTTTTACAATTTACATTATGAGAGGTAAGAAGTTATTAGGCTTATGCTAGGTAAATAAAGAACAAGGATTGATTATGCATATATACCAATATTTTTAGAGAATATCTTACATTAAATCACTTAGGTCAACCATAATAATATGTTTCATTTGTAAATTGGATAAATTTAGGGTAATGGACACTTACATTGGAATATGACACTAGTATCGACATATGCATTTGACTGGGATATAATTGTCTAGAAAGCTAGAAAATGGGTATAGGTCCAAAACTTGTATAGAAATATGATAAGCATTATTGTAAAATTTTGAGTATGAAATAAGGTTCTATTCATCAAAATAACTTTGGTCAGACTAACAGATAATTAATAGGCATAAAGAGATAGTGTATGCAAGCCTTTTGATAGTGGGAAGGTCTAGAAGTTGAAGATACATCCATTATATGTATTTTCCAAGTATAAAAGATAGAGGTGATATATAGTTTAGAAATAGTGTCTACATTCCTCCCCTTTAATCTAGTAATGAAATTGATAGATTAAGGGAAAATAAATACATACCTGGGTGTACATAACATACACCTTTTATTCATTTGATTTGAACTTGAGTGATCTGTTAGTGACTAAACTACAACCAAGATCATGTTATAGTTTATAATCAATAAATATAATTTGAAATTGAAATATTATAAAATGATTGAAATTAAAGATAACAGGTTTTATGAGTACACCTAGGTATTGATGTAGCTACCTTACTTTTTGGAAATTTGATTTGGAAAATATATATCATCATGAATAATTAAAATTGAGATTAGGAAAAATATAAATATGGAAAGTGTATAATTATATAAATATTTAAGGATGAAACTTACCCCTAACCTTGGAACTAAAGGTGAGTTATCACTCAATAGTTGAGATTAACTCAATTGTGTAACCCAATCATGCTTATAACTTGGTGAGTGGGAGTGAAAAAAGTTAAACCATACTATAAATTTGGTGAGGTTATATTATTTAATCAAATACAACCTAAAAAAATTATAATATCAAGTTATTTAATCATGTCAACCATACCAAAAATGAACCAACTATTATAGTATATTGGCTCAATACAATCAATAAATGTCCAACTTAGTGGGTGATGACAATCCATAAAAGTTTTTTAAATATAAAATTTGATTTAATTTTGTAATTTAGAATTCCTTTTCCATAGTATATGCACTTTATATATGTCTCATGTTGAAAATTAGGTAGAACATGGTAAAAATGTAATATTTTTTCCAAAACTATGTATCTAAATCATATAACTATGAATTTTATATAAATTACAAAGTGTGTAAGTGTGGATAACATGCTTCCATAACATTCCTCCATGATAATATGAAACTGAAAACTATCATGATTGTATATAACATGTTTCCATAACATGCCCCCATTGTACCATTGAAACAAAGAACTAGTATGAGTGTGGATAACATGTTATTATAACATGCCCCCAATGTAATTTGAAACTAAGAATAATGTTCAATACATGCCTCTATGTCATGCCCCCACTAATATTTCCCCCTTAAGGTGAGGGGAAGTAGAAACTAGTAGTTACCTTACCTAAAAAATGATAAGATAACTATATAATCTATGTATGAACCATGTAATATATATAAGTATCATGTATAAGTATATATATCATTGAAGCATGTAAAATTAGATAAAATTAATTCCTAAGATGCATAATACAGATCATGAATACATATAGATAATAATGATAAAATATCAATAAATAATCAAACACACACACAAGGTCACTCAAAATCAAGTCAAATTACAATTGTCCAAGGAAACCTTAGATAATGGGTATGTTAAAATTCCACACAATCAAAGGGACATGAATTAACCAAATTTCCACAAAACAAGGAATGACATATTCAAATTTCAACATAAAACAAGCAAGAACATATGCAAATGTCAAATTAAGCAAGTAAAGGAACATGGGCTTAAAGAAATGGAGCATATTCAAATTCTCAAAAATAAAGATAAGACACTCAAGGAAGGGTACAAAGGAAAAACATAAGAAAACAACATACACATATCATAATAGTCCCTAGATATATGTTTTACCAAAAAATGACAATCACATAGAATATCAAATACAATGTGAAATATATAAACATGGATATAATAAAGTGTAAGTATATAAGTTTAAAGATGATAATTAAAGTGATCATAGAATAATATAACGTAGATGTATCATGATCAAAGAAATAGATGCCCATAATTTCCACATGACATGAGTAGAGGGAAGGCCCAACATCTTAAAATGTATAGATCATGTACTTGTGTATGCATGCATCACACTCAAAATATGTGTGAAACACATGAGGATATAGAATGTATTGATATGCCATCTACCAACATGAAATAAACAACATATATGCCAATGAACTAATAAAACATGTAAATGATGTAAATATTTTTATATTTTTTAATTTTTCATAATATTCGAATTTTTTTTTCAAAGAAGACATGTACAAATAAAATTTATACTAAGAGATAATGTCCTCATTAAGGATATGTTCTTGTGAAGGATCTATATCATGTGTATTTTTATTGATATGTTGCATAATAAGTATCATCAAGATAATACCAATTTATAGTATCATTAGAATCATAATCATAGATCTAATCATTTTATAGGAAAAATGTAACTTCCTAGGTTGTTATTGAACTTGTGATATACCATTTTGAGCATCCATGCATGAAAAAATAACTACACTCTAGATTGGAGTTTCCTTCTTGAAAGTTTATTTTGTTTGAACACAAGGAAAAAATGTAATGTTTCCCTTGACTTCTTTATTTGAGGATGAAATTATAGACTTTGTAGTATTACACTTAACCATATACTCCTTTATGAACTAAGTATATATGGTGTTTGGATAATTATCAAACATATTTGTACCATTTGATTTTTTAGTCATGTCTAGCTTTCAAAAAGACTTTTTTAGAAACCTTCTTTTGATGATGCTTGTTTTCTTATCTTGAGTTTGAGTTGGTAACTTCTTTTCTATCTTTTTGTAACATTTCATTTGGAATTTTTTTCTCTAATTTTTGTATTTTTAAGTGTTTATTTATTAATTATCCTTTGGTACCCATAGTTTATGTTCTGTCACTTTTGATTTAGGAGAGGTACTCATGATATGAGTGGTTTTATTGAGTGATGTATCAATGCTATGATCACCACTACCTTTGTGACTTTATATTTTATTATTTAGATAAAAATAATAATCTATATGATGCCTATGCATTCTATGATATGCACATTAGAATTTAGACTTATATATATGATATATAGGATGAAATTTGATCACTTTGATTTGAATAATTTCTCATAGGGTTTCACATGGAATCTTAGTAGACTTTAGGTCACTTTATGAATCACTTGATCTGAATGTAATATGTTTTAGTTCTTCAATTGGATAAGAAACCTTGTTTAGCATAATATTGGTAGATGAAGATGCAAACACGCGATTAACACTAGAATGTTTTCAATTTTTAGAATATGGAATTTTATTTTATAATAATATTATATTTAAAATAAAATATTGATTTTTATTTTGTAAATATTCTATTCACTTACTCAAAAGGGTGATTTTTTATTTACATGCACAAACCCTAGGTGCTTCATATTAAACATGCATATGTATACCATCTATCTTACCAATTAAAGGAGTGATTACATAGACTTGGTTAGATGGATGTTAGATATCACCCTCCTTGGGGTTAGGAGGAAAAAAGTGTCTTTTTTATCCATTTTAAATGTTCTAAAAAATAATAAGAGCATAAAAAAGAAGAGACACAAAAATGCTAGCATTCTAACATGATAAATAAGGATATAGAAATTTCAGATGATTGGATAAGTTTTTTGAAAATCTAAGATATTTTTTTTTGGAAAATGGGAAATGAGACCAACCTAGAAAATATGGGCACAAAATTATAGTGTACGACATTAGATCTATATTTACTAAAATTAATAAAATAAAAAATTTGAGAAATCCATAGAATATTTTGGAAAATAAGAGGTTTTTGTTGATATCAAATAATCTATGAAAAACCTATAAGTAATTTTAAAATTTATCTATTATGAAACCACAATAGTAAAAAATAATGTGGTATGCTTCACAAACAAAACCCTAAAATATTCCAAATAAAGAATCATAAATTTTAATAAAACAAAAATTTATTTCAAAGATTTGAGAGAGGTTTTTGAATAAAATATATTTTTTTATGAAATATATAGATTAAATTAAAAATAATTACACCATTTTCATTATATTTTAATATTTATTTAAAATAGTAAATTTAAAAAAATGAAAAATCTATACCAAATTTGGGTGAAAAAAGAGGTTTTTGATTATATCATCTTGAGTAGAAACTACCTTTAAAGAATTATAAAATGGATCTATTTGGAGGGTGAAATGTGTCATTCAAGGAAAAATCAACTTGTAAGTGTATTTACATGAATATTGGAAACTAAAGGAGGGTAAAACTCAAGAATAAAGTTTTAGATCTAAAAATCATTCATAACAAGTTGAAACCCTAGGAGGTTAGAAACATTAGATTAAGCTAGGTTTATAGAGGAAGAATCGAAGGTCGGGTTCACCAAATGTTCAAAATTAAATTATAGATTAGGTAATATATGGTTAAAGGAGATAAAGATAGCCTAGGGAACAAGGGTGATAACATATATCTATATTAGGCCAATTAATTTTTAAAATTAATATAAAAATGTAATGAATTTATTATGCTAAGCTATGATAAAAATAGAAAGTAAAACTATGCTATTAATTATAAAGATAATGAAAAATGATAGATAATTCTAATGCTAATATAAATCTATATCTAAAACATGAATAAATTAGATTAGAATTAGATTTTGGGACTATAATAAAATTATGTATTCATCACATCTATGACCTTAAACACTTGTGTTAAATTTAGATGGTTATGTTGATGCTTCTATCTAACCTATACATCGATGTCTTATGTGGAGTACATGTTGGATATATATGAAAGCACATAGAATATTTTAGGTTCTATGTCAACTTTGATCTGGTGTGATCAGATTATATAATGGGTTATCACTCCTTATCATATAGAAAAAGCCTAGTTCTTCATCTTCATAGTGTTTATGGAAAAAATGGGTTAGTGATCACATGGTATTGAGTTTCCCCAAGGAACCCTTTATCAATGAACATTTCCTAAATAAAAAATACTCCCAATCAGGCCTCATAATTATGTAGTTATCTCATATGTGTTGGCTTGTGTGTACATAAGGATGTAATGTGTGATAAGCAAGTACAAAGTGTGACCTAGCTTGTAAATTGGAAAATGTGGCTCATGCGATACTTTAGTACTTCAAACCTATATATTTAATTTCCATATAAATAATAGGGAAATAGGGGAAAGTATGAAATCTTTTTTCCCTTGAGTGCTTTATTTAATACCTTTTATAAGTTTCCTTGTGAGAGGTAAGAATTTTATAGGTTTGTGCAAGGTGAAGAATGAATGAGGATTGATCATGCATATATAAAAATATTTTTAGAGAATGTATTACATTAAAAAATTTATAAATTTGATGACTTTAGCATATTGGAATATGAAATTAACATTGACATAGGTGTTTGGTTTGGATGCAAGTGTCTGTAAAGCTAGAAAATAGGCATAGGTATAGAACTTGTAGAGACATAATATAAGAATATTTTTATAATTATAAATATGACAGTATGATTCATCTAAATAACATTAGTCAAACTAAGAGATAAGAAATAGGCATAATGATATAATGTATGAAAACCTTTTGGAAATAGAAAGGTATAGAATCTGAAGGTACATCCATGATATGTATTTTCCAAGTGTACAAGACTAAGGTGATATATAATTTAGAAATAGTTTCTACACATTTATTAAAAAAAACTCAAGTCTTTAATGTCTAGTTCGTGTAGAGTGAATGTAGTAGTGGATTTTAGTTATGTTTCCTATTTTAAATTGAATTTACCAATTATATTTGGTGGGTGAATTTTTACATGTTATTTCATTTTGAGCACTTACTCATTACAATAAGACAATTTTCCATTTCCCTTGCACCAAATTTTGTTATAGCTATTAGATTTTACATTTGCATTTAGGCTATGCATCTAGATGATTATGACACTTGTCATAATATCTCTCACATGGGATCTTTGTTTTATAATGTTGATTCATACCACTTATAATCCATGATTTAATTATATTATACCACCTGGTTTGATCTTGAAAATCTAGGGTAAATTTTATTGTTAATTGTGTATAAATTCTTGGTAAGTTCTAGGTGAACATGATCTTACCACATGTTTCAATCTCATTTTTATAAAGGCTCTTTGAAAACTAACTACACTCTGATCAATAGGCTATATATTGCCATGAAGGTGACATTAATATGTCTCTTTGGGATCCAAAGGTTCTTAATTTCACTCTTGTACCTTCTTCTGACAAGTTTTAGTATTCTATAATGATGATACATGGTCAAATCTTGGAATTCAAAATAAAATATAATCTTGACTGTGTAACTTCAAATGATAGGCTACTATCTTATGATATGATGCAACATGGATAGTTCTCATTAATTTAGGGTCTATGAAAATTTGATGATGTACTTATGAATATGAAGCAACAAGCATCTAAAATCATGATTTATGGATGATCCACATTAATCTGGAAAACTATGGAGATAATTTTGTGTATTGTGGTCCATTATGTTTCAAGTGAAAGGGACCATGCCACATAGAATGATATTTAGGCTCTAGGGATATTTTAAAATTTTAAAATTTACTTTCCATGATTGGTTTATGAGCTTTTGAGTTACCATGATGATTCCACTTATCTTAATCTCATTGAACTAGAGAGTAGTTAAAGAAAATAGGCTTTAATGTTGAACTAGATGTTGTAAGTAGCTATTATTTTTACACATGGATGGTTATTAGAGTTCTAAAAGTATCCAATATATTTTGGCCTTGGGAGCTTAGAATCAATGATACATGAACATGTAACCAAGGACCAAATTTGGAATAAGCCTAGGTTATGTAAGTAATATTGGACATACATGAAAGTTGAGATGCACTATAACATTATCTAATTATCTATATTAGTTAAATAAATATAAAAATTAATCTTAGATTGTGCATTTGAAATAAAACCAAATCCAATAGATAAAATAATCCTATACATCTCCATGCTTCAAAATTTATTTTTAAATGCAAAATTAAACTCAAAATCACCTTCAGATTCATAGATCTATTCAATATTGTAATTTTAAGGTTCATCTAGAACATGAAATGAATATTTTACGATAATAATGGGTCCCTATTGGAAATTTAAAAATGAAGTGTGTTGGGGCACAAGAAATGGAAACTCAGTGGGGAAATACTCCTAAGTATTTAGGAACTTATAAACTCAATTAATGCATTATGACAATACTTCATACCTTATAAGAAATTAATAAATATAAAAGATAATTAAAAGATATTCAAAATATCTAACACAACATACTAACCCTTTTCATTTCTAGTAGCTATGTGTCATTACGTGGAACTCATTTACCCCTTATTATGATAATTTTGATAGAGATATAAATAGAATCTATATGTTTCATTTTAATTTATTTATTTTATTAATGTTATCACTTGGATTTTAACCCTTTGAGGAGATGTCTCAGCTCTTCTCATCCAAGTGGCATAATTGAAACACCTCTAGGTTTTGGGTAGCCTAAGAATGAGGTGAATCTCTAGATAGGGCTAGCTCCTTTGATATATCACTTGTAGATCACCACTATACATATGATTATGATGGAAAAGGGAGAGAAAATTGAAATTAAACTATCCTAAAGGAGGTTATAAAACGAAATAGTTCATGACTACCAACTAGATACATGTTACACATGAGAACAAGGGATTAACTAAACATACACTTCTCTAATATGCATCTTCTTACATCAATAACTAATTATGAGGTTGTGATGAATGTTTAGGCTAGGAGGAATAAACAAGAGGACTAGGATGAAATTTTTAAATAAAATAACTCACTCAACCTTGACACATCAATAGAAAATTTCACATGACCTACAAGAAGAATCTTTCCAACTACAAATGGGTGTGAGAATGAGACAACATGCTAAGGAAACAAGAGTCGTCACTAAGCAAGATCAATCATCTAAATAAAATAGACCATGAATAGTCATAAAAGAGGTAAAAATTTATTATTCTTTATTTATCCATGGTATGTAAATGAGTAGGGCTTCACCATACATAGGTGGAGCATAATTTACAAAGGCCAAAATGGCTAGTTCGTATAGAACTTGAGAGAGAGAGAGAGAGAGGAGAAGAGAGAATTCAAACGGTCATAAAAACACTTATAAAAATGATAAAATGAGTTAATTTTTCATGATAAAGGAATTTTAAATTGATCATGTAAAGTCAATAAGCACAAGTGTCAATCCAAGGCATGAAACTCTTGGAAAGTGGCATACAATTCCATTTACTAGCTCAAAAAACTACCTTAATGATTTATCCCTATTTAAACATCCCAAAATTGATTAAATATAGGTATCATGATTTTAATTAGAGGTAATTGTTTCATACATGTCTCTCCATACATTGGTCAAAGTCTTAGTCATTTGGAATCATCTAAAAATGAGCTATCACTACCTGCACTCAAAGAAAACTCCTCTTTCACACACCTTACACACTTGGCTTCAAATTTGGATTTATTTTACTATGAATTTTTTTTAAATGTGGTGAAATACATGTTTCAATACCATCCATGTCATTAGAGTCATCAGGCATAACTTAAAATTAACCCACTTGAATTTTTTCACCCTTCTCACTATCATGCTCACTGTACTAGTTTTGATTAGCTAAGATGAGAGCTCTAATAGGAACACTTAAGAGTTTTTATAAGGAATTTAATGGAAATTTTTAGTTATATTATGTCTCAATATTCCTTCAAAAATTTATTTTATCTCCTTAAACCTCCTATAACCTGAACAATGCACATAATAGTCATAAATACCATGTTTTGTACCCTATATGTATAATTTTGTATAGTTATGTATAATTTTGTATAGTCCAAAGGCATGGGGAGCAGCCTAAGATAGTACCTTAAAATTTTAAATAAATTTCATGTTCATTTCACCCCACTTTGATATCCATCCAACCTCATCTTCCCAATCAGGTCCTTATCCAAGGGTTTGCAAGGGTTTTGAGTGCTTTAGGCTCTTAAGGTTTGTTCATGAAGATTTGATTTTGAAGTTGATAAAAAATTCCAATAAAAAATATTTAAATACCATAATAAAATTCCTAAAGTTAATTATATCCTCATGCACAACCTCCTATAATATGTGAGCATCTAAACTTCTCCTATCGAGCTTGCTTCTCCATTCCCTGTAAGTCTGAGTTAGTTTTATGGTAAAAGTGGCTCTTCTTATGATTTATATACATAACAAAAGTTTTTTCACATCTAAAATTACTTTAAAATAATGATATAATACAATATAATTCTCTCCTAATGTTATAATTTAAGATGACTTCTCATTTGGGCACTAGGCTTGAACCTTGCCTAATAGGCTTGTTTGCACCTTTGAGGGTTTAGACCTGCTTGTTAGGTTTCATCCTATATTATTGGTTAATAATATTTATATATGTGTATTAAATATTATTAAATATCCTTTAAGGTTAAAATAGCTCCTGGTCATCTCATTTCATCCCTTCTTTCTAAGACTATAGGGTTTACACTTCAAG
Organism: Torreya grandis; assembly: GCA_037957365.1. Classification (NCBI taxonomy): domain Eukaryota; kingdom Viridiplantae; phylum Streptophyta; class Pinopsida; order Cupressales; family Taxaceae; genus Torreya; species Torreya grandis. The sequence goes on from JARHVA010003340.1 coordinate 21,446, forward strand.
GGAAGTACCCTCTATCTAAGACAAAATAGAGGGTACTTCCCCTATCTTCTTAGACCAGATGATAATTTTAAGAGCTTATAAAATTTTAAAATATGTTTTTTTTATCAAATTTTATCTCTTTTTTATGTCATTTTACCCTATAAATACTTTAAAATCCAAGACAGACTTGTGTAAAATGGACTATATGTAGGGTTTCCTCTAATGGGTTGTATGATGCTTGTTTGGGGCTATATCTCTATTTGTTTTCCATGTCAAGACCCTAAAAAAAATAATGGTAATAATGAAATTTTTATATTTATGATCACCATATCAACTTTATATATACCCTTTTCATGCACTTTGGACTCATAAACTATGTGTATAAATTCCTGACTATATTCTTCTTTTGGAGGGTGCCCTACATAAAATTAGCATAGAGGTAATGTTCATAGGATTATTGAGGATATAATAGGGTCACTTAAATTTTTTTGTAACCAATTTTAAATTTTTTTTGAACCAATTTTATTATTTACTAATCAATATAATCCTCACAACATCACTCTTAAGTTCATTGTTGCATACATCTAAAACTAATTATGTTGAAGTAGAGTAGGGGCCCACCTTTAGATGTGTATGTATTAATTAGACTTTGAAATAGTGTATAAGACTTCCTGATATCTTATAATAACATTTGGATATTTTTTTACCTGTTAATTCATTCTTGGACAACATCCATCCCAATTTCTTTGCTCTCTGCCCTTCATAGTCAGCTACACTTGATTGTGTGAGGTCCTCTAGGTAATGTTGAAGTTTGAAATATAGTATTCTAACCCTTTTTAATTATCCATATATCATAAATTATCTTTGATATTAATTTAACCTAGTGAAATATATCAATAATTAATATAGACTCGATTTGTAACCTTGGATGCTAGAGACCTTCTCCATAGCTCAAAACCTCTATGTGTTACTACCAAAATTTACTGCTTAGAGGTGCATGTTTGAACTTCTCTAGCAAGAAAACCAAAGAGATAAATCAGTTTATTCCTTCTGTAATTTGGAATCCTATGTGGAGGATACAAGTAATGATCATTTATACATTTAAAAAAATTATAACTTTGTTACATGGCCTTGAAAAAAAGGCCCAAACCTCTATTTTGCACTTTTGGGTATTTAATCTCAGAACTTGGTCACTTTACCCTTGGTTAAGGTTTTCACTCTCATTTGTCCACTTAACATATCAAACATATATTCTAAGGTATCTTAAACATATTGGTGTCCCAAGAATATTTCAAACTCATGTTTTAACACTTTACTATGACATCATAGCCCTCTATTAAGCCACTTGTAGGTGTTCATTTCACTGTGTAGGCAATATATGGAATGAGATCAAAGTGCATGGTTTATGGTTTTCAATGTAGTTTGTACCTTTTAAACATTTAAAAAAATAACCCTTTCATAATAAAAAACATTTCTCATCTCAAACTATCCTTTTCAACATGCTTGGCCTCCATGAAGACACCTATAGGTGCATATTCTAAGTTGCATATAGGCATGTAGTAGTGTAGAATTACAAGTAGTGAACAAGAAATGAATATTTATTATCAAATATAGGTCTTAAAAAGGTCTAAATTGTGTATGATGATATCAAATAGCTTGATTCAATACTCCACACCTCACTTCAACATTTCAAACCCTCCAAACACGTGTGTATGCTCATTCATGGCTAATTGTATACATATATATCATTGACTATCATCAAGGTCCTTTTGTGCTACTTGGGGTGTCCAATATGAATATTCACACAAAAATAACATGATAAACACATTTTAGAGTCTCCATTTTTCATCTATACACGTGATAAGAGCTCAAACCTCATGACCATAACTAAGAACAATCATAAAGTTGACTGTGAGCTTAGAATGACTGAGTGTAGAAGGCAAGGTCTAATTTTACAAGGTCCAATATGAAATGGAGGTGGTATTTTATGGAATTTTAACATGTAAAAAACCATATCATACTCATATAAAGTACTTTTAGATAATACATCCTTCTTCAAGTAGTGAACATGACTGCCATTCCACCTAGATCATCAACTTGTAAACTAAACTATTTAATCCAATAGATATTTTTCAAACATGAAACTAAGAATGGAAAGCATATGATAAGAGAGACAACATTTTTGAATCATAATCACCAATTTTATTGTATTAACCTATCAAAAATAGATAAAAACCTATACATTGCATAGATTAGTAAGTAAATTAGATAGTCTAACTTCTTAGGAATGGTTTATAAAGCACAGACCACCATTCCTCTAAAACCAAACATAAAATATAAGATAACTAAGTTTATAATACATCCCCAAGATAAATTTTCTTGAAACTTATCTTGATGACCATACCAAGTACAAACCTAAAAGCCATTCTTACTTGCCAAGCCTAGTGGAAGAAGAGAAAAGTAGTTTTCTTCATTTCTTGAAGCTTATAATCAAACTAATCACCAGAGTAAGTGTATGTAAGAATAAGGTACACTCATTAAATGTCATAAACTATAAGATCCCATACAATTCTATACACCTCATTAAATACTCATTTTTTCCCAAAAAACTACCTTTTCTTCTAAATAACCTACCACATTTTAGTTACAAATAGTTGATTAAGACATATGAGGACCCATGGGGCATGAAATAATCCCTTTAAACCTTCACATTTACAAAGGAGGCTATACAAGTCTTTTAATTCTCTATTTTGACCCCCAAAATGATCCAAAAAGACTTAAATATTGAAAATGACCAAGACCAAGGCTAATGTGACATGAAATGACCTATAATACACCTTGTGACATAATATTAGGCCCCTTAAAACAACTATAAATCAATTTTTTACCTATAGGGGTCCTAATTTGACTTGTAGGTCATATTTGGTCAACAAATTGGTGACTCATAGGGGTAGTATGCCTGCTATACTAAAGATCAGTAGACTTATCAGTCCATTGGGCTTACAGAGTCATCTAAAGTCTAAGATAAATAAGAATACTTGACACTTGATGATAAAATTTGATCAAGATAAGACCAATTGACTACCTCAACTACACAAATCAAAGGACACACATAAAACAAAGTAAACAAACAAACAAGACACACCCACACATGTGATCAAGGCACTTAGGAAAATTAGAAAATAAACCACTATGTATAACTAAAAATTAATCATAGCTCCCTTTCTAGGATCAAAAGGAAAGTTCCTTGCATCTCCTTCTTCAAGATATGAATCATAATGCCAAGCATGTTGATCTTTGAATTGTATGCTTGATATATTAGACCTATTTCTTAGCAGTTCATTTTTTATTCTCTCAAGCAGACCATATTCAAATAGGTATCTAATGTAAAATTATTCTTCTTGGCCTTGTACACATACGTCACATTACTAATCACTCTTCATCTCATGATCAACTTGTATCTTCCTTGTAGGCATGATTTTAAGAGGAGTGATTTCTTGTTCCTTGGAATATTGAGGCCAATAGAAGCTTGTTTTGACCTTTAAAGGCTGAGGTAAACCTTGTTTTGGATCTTCTATGACATTTTTAAAAATTTCATCTTGCTTACCATCACTTGTAATCAGATCTAAGTTATAAACCCCTTGAGAGACTCAAAATCATTTAAAATGTTTTAAAATTTCAGCCACAAATCCTCATATTCCTTTTGATTAGAATCATTAAGGGGAACAACAAGATAAGCTCCTTCATCCTCTTATTTATAATTTGAAAGGAATTCATCTAAGATTTTTTTTCTTTTACTCAAGGAAGGCACTCTTCATTATCAACCAAACAAGAAGACTCAACATAAGGACTCACCTCTTCCTTAGCATTTAGGACCTCTTAAGGGATCTCAAGTTGTATCTCAATTATCATAACCTGATTTTAGTTCTCAAAGGTTTTAATATTCTAAATCTCCTTCTTATTAGTGATACCAAAATTAGGCATTTTGTAGTCATGTGACTTATCCCAATGAGGATTCCAAGGAGCTATACTTTCTTCAATTAAGAGTTATAAATTTTTATCAACCAACTACCCTTATTTATATTCCCATACCATAGGTCCATCAAGGAAAAGGGTGATGGGGTGAGGATAATATGAACTAGTTAGTGGAGGTGGCACATATAACTCAACATTAGATTGATAATGAATTGTAGGGGATCCTTTTTAGAGATCTTAGGGAAGGGGAGGTAGACCTTGGGATAAAATAGCCTAGTTTTATTCCTTACATTTGATAATCACTTCATTTAAATCTAATTTATCTTGAGGACTCTCTTGAGGAAGTTTAGATGGGGTGTGTTCAAGCATAGGATCTTATTTTGGCTCTAAATCTTCCACCACACCTTGACTCAACAATTTCATTCTCAACTCTAACTCTTCAATTTTCTTAGATAGGTTCTCTTGAAAAATTCTCTCTTTAATTTGATAGGAATATTCATGAGGATAAGAAGTAAATTAGGTCTAACAAGTAATGAAAGGAGTCTCTTGAGGAAGGATAGGATGGTCTTGCATATGATCAAGCTCTTTCTCAACTTTACATTCCTTATCAAGGATTTTATCCTCTTTCTTTACCAATGATTACACTATATTATTTTATCTTGGGATGTTATGATTAGGAGTCTCTTATTGATATGATGATGCATTTTGAGGAGTGGATGAATTGATCCAGAAACTTGGGATATCTTTAGGCTTGGATTCTCCACCTTATCTCTAACTTAGAATCTCATATCTAGAGGTCTCTTCTAAAGGTGGGGATGTATTAGGAGAGGGAAATAAGGGATTAAATTCCACTTCCTTTGATTATTATATGGAATTATACATATTATTATTAGATAACTCAATCTACCTATCAAGATTTGCTTTAAAAATAAGGTTTCTCTTTCCAACTCTCTTTTCTAGCTGATTTAGAAAAGGATGACTTTGACAAGCTTAATTGGGATCATAAGTAGGAATCATGTAGGACTAATAAAAATATTTGGGATGTGGATATGAGGTCTGATATAATTTTTGAGATTGATCCTCATAAACTCTTAGCTTATCCTCCAAGGGTATAATCAAGCCACCTACATCTAGCATCTCACTTGTGAACCTTTACCATTTTGCTCCCTCAATAGGTGTCCAATCTCTTTTAACTAGCTCCAATGCATATCTCACCTTATGAATTATATGAATAAGAAAATTTTGACCATTTGACCTTAGTGTATTAAGATATATCCTATACTTCTCATAGCCTAAGTGATTTTTCTTGAAAGTTGAAATGGATTGGTTTGAGAAGTGACTAGGTTGACTAGGAGGAGTGAGATATTGGGAAGGCTAGTTATAAGAATAATACAACTCATGGAAAGGATATTAAGGATCATATTGGAGTTGGTAAATTTCATATTAGAGATGGTAAGGATCATGAAAAGGCTTATATGGAATGCCATAAACTTGATAAACCTCACCAACTTATGTAAAATAATAGTCAACACCAAAATAAGCCATGGAACTTCATTAGGAAGCAAGAACATAAGGAACGACTATAAAAAACATTCAAAAGGAATACATGAGCTACTTGACCAACTAATGTAATATTAGGTTCTCCATTGATGTTTAGATAGATGCTTTCAAAGGTTGATGTTTTGAAAGATAACACAAAAAATCTTTTAACTTCTTGGACTAAGAGTCCCATCAAGCATTCCAAACACTATTTTCACTTGTATTTGAACCCTTTGAGGAGATGGCTCATCTCTTCTCATCCAAGTGGAAAAATTAAAACTCCTCTAGGATGTGGGTAGCCTAATAATGAGGTGAATCTATAGATAGAGATAGCTCCCTTGATGTACCACTTGTAGATCACTAATATACCTATGATTGTGAGGGAAAAGGGAGAGAAAAATAAAATTAAAATATCTTAAAGGAGGTGATACACCAAATTAGTTGATGAATAATAACCATCTGCATGTTACACATAAGAACAAGGGGATAACCAAACATACACTTCTCTAATCTACATCTTCTTACATCAATATTTCATTATGAGGTTGTGATGAATGATTAGGCTAAAATAACTAAAAAAGAGGCCTAGGATGGTAGTGTTTGAATATAATAACTCACTCAAACTTGACACATCAATATAACACTTTACATGACTTACAAGAAGAAGATTTCTAACTATAAATAGGTGAGATAATGAGATAACATGCTAAGGAAACAAGAGTCATTACTAAGCAAGATCAATCATAAAAATTAAAAAACACTATGAAAAGTCATGAAAGAGGTATAAATATGTAATATTTATTGATCCATGGTATTTAAATGAGCAAAGATTCATCATACTCAGGTGGAGCATAATTTATAAAAGCCAAAATGGCTAGTTCTTATAGAACTTTAAAGAGATAGGAGAAGAGAGAAGTATAAAGGTCTCAAGGACACTTGTCAAGATAATAAAATTAGTTAAGTGTGTATGATAAAATAATGAGAAACTGATCATGAAAATCCAAGAAGCACAATTGTAAATCCAAGGCATGAAACTCCTAAAAAGTGGCATGAAATTTCCTTTGTTGGCTCAAAAAACTGCCTTCATGACTTATCCCTATTTGAACAACCCAAAATAGATTATGGATATACCTCATGATTTTAATGATATGGAATGGTTTTATACATGTATCTCCATGAATTGTTTGTATTCTTGATCATATATAATCATCTGTAAATGAGCTATCATTGCTTGCACTCAAAGAAAATTCCTCTTTCACACACTTTGCACAAATGGCTTAAAATTTGGATTTATTTTCCCATTAAAATAAATAAATAATGGTAAAATACATGTTTAAATACCATACATGGCCTTATAGGTATTAGTCACACCTTAAAATCAACCAACATGAACTTTTTCACCCTTTTCACTATCATGTTCACTGTACCAATTTTGACTGGTTGAGATGAGAGATATAGTAGGAAAACTTAAGATTTATTTAAAGGAATTAAATGGACATATGGAGTTATATTAAGTCTCAATATTCCTTTAAAATTATATTTAATCTCTTGAAACCTCATATAACCTCCACAATGCATAAAATAGTTACAAATACCCTATTTTATACCCCATCCATATAATTTCATATAGTCCAAAAGTATGGGGAGTAGATTTATATAGTCCCATAAAAATGTTTAATAACTTAAATGGTCATTTCACCCCAATTGGATATCCCTCCAACCTCATCTTCCCAATTGGGTCCTTAGCTTAGGGTTTATAAGAGTTTCAAGTGCTTTAGTCTCTTAAGGTTTGTTCATACAGATTTGATGTTGAAGTTAATAAAAAATTAAAATATAAAGTATTTAAATGCATTAATAAACTTACCCAAAATATTCATATCCTCATGCATAACCACCAAGGATATGTGAGCATCTAAACTTCTCCTATCGAGATTGCTTCTCCATTCCTTTTAGGTCTAAGTTGGTTCTAAGCGAAAAGTGGCTCTCCTTATTATTTATCTACATAAAAATAGTTTTGTCACATCTAAAATGAATATAAAATAATAATATAATCCATTATAATTACCTCCTAATTTTATAATTTATGATGACTTCTCATTTGTGCACTAGGCTTGAACCTTGCCTAATAGGTCTATTTGCACCTTTGAGGGTTTAAACCTCCTTATTAGGTTTCATCCTTATGTTATTCATTAATCATATTTTTATATGTTTATTACATATTCTTAAATGTTATTTAAGGTTCAAATATCTCTTATTCATATCATTTCATCCCTTATTTCTAATATTGTAGGGTTTGCATTACAAGGGAAGTATCCTCTATCTAAGACAAAATGTAGGGTACTTCCACTATTTTATTACACCAAATAATAATTTTAAGATATTATCAAAGTATAAAATTTTCTATATATCAAATTTTAGCTCATTTTTTCATCATTTGGTCCTCCAAAATATTTAAAATCTAAGATAGACTTGTGTAAAATGGATTATATGCAGGGTTTCTTCTAGTGGACTATAAGCTACTTGTTTGGGTCTATATCTCTACTTGTTTTCCATATCAAGACCATATAGAAAACATCATGGTCATCATGAAATTTTTATAGGTCTGATCACCATCCCAACTTTCCATATACCCTTTTCATGCACTTTGGACTCATAAACTGTGTGCATAAATTCTTGACTGTATTCTTGTTTTGGAGGGTACCTTGCATAATATTAGCTTAGAGGTAATGTTCATAAGATTATTGAGGATATATTATGGTAAATTAACATTTTTTGTGACCCATTTTATTATTTTCTATTCAATACAATCCTTAAAACATCACTCTTAAGTTCACTATTATATATAGCTAAAACTGACTGTGTTGAAGTAGAAGAGGGTCCCACCTATAGATGTTTATGCATCGATTAGACTTTGAAATAGTGTATAAGAATTATTTATATATTATAAGATAATTTGGAAAGTGTTTTTACCTATTCATTTATTATTATACAACATACACCCCAATTATTTTTCTCTCTTCCCTTCACAACCAATTGTAGTTGATTGTGTGAGGTCTTATATGTGATGTTGAGGTTAGAAATATAGTATTCTAACCCTTTTTAATGATATATAGCTCATACATGATATTTTATATTACTTTGAATTGATTAAATAGTTAAATCATGAAGATAGACTCCATTTGTAACCTTGGATTCTAGAGACCTTCTCCATAGCTCAAAACCTGTAGGTGTTACTACCAAAATTTAATGGTTAGAGGTGCATGTTTGAACTTCTATAGTAAGAAAACCAAAGGGATAAATCAGATTATTAATTTTTAAAATTGGAATCATAATTGGAGTATATAATTCATGATCATTTATATGTTTTAAAAAAATTGATAACTTTCTTACATGGCTTTGACAAAAAGGTCCAAACCTCTATTTTACACTTTTGGGAATTTAATCTCAGAACTCAGTCACTTACCTTGATCAAGGTTTTCACTCTCATTTGTCCACTTAACATATTAAACATATATTATAAGGTATATTCATCATATTTGGGTCCCACTAATAATTTAAACTCATGTTTCATCACTTTAGTATGACATCATAACCCTCTATTAGGCCACTTGTAGGTATTTATTTCACTATGCACACATTATATAGAATGAGAAAAAAGTGCATGGTTTGTAGTTTCCAATGTAGTTTAGACATTTTTAACATCTCCAAAAAGACTCTTTTCATAATCAAAACCTTTCTTATCTCAAATTATCCTTTTGAACATGCTTGGCCTCCGTGAAGACACCTATAGGTGCATATTTAGAGTTGCATATAGGCATGCAGTAGTGTAAAATTACAAGAAGTGAGAAATACATGCATATTTATGATTAAATATAGGCATTAAAAAGGTTTAAATTGTATATTTTGATATAAAATATCTTGATTCAATACTCCACACCTCACTTCAACATTTGAAACCCTCAAAGCAGATGTGTATGCTCATTCATGGATGCTTGTATACAAATATATCATTGACTATCATCAAGGTCATTTTGTGATACTTTGGGTGTCCAATATGAATATTTAGACAATAGTAACATGACATAAACATTTTAGAGTCTCAATTTTTCATCTATACATGTGATCATATTTCAAACCTCATGCCTATAACTGAGAACAATCATAAAGTTTACTGTGAGCTTAAAATGACTGAGTGTAGAAGGTAAGGTCTGATGTTTCAAGGTCAAACATGAAAATTATGTGGTATTTATGGAATTTAAACATGGAAAACACCATATCCTACTCATATGAAGTCCCTGTAGACAATACAACCTTATGCAAGTAGTGAACATGACTACCATTCCACCTAGATCATCAATTTGTAAATTGAACTAATTAATCCATGATATATTTAATAAGAATGAAAATAATAATGAAAATAATAAATAATAATTCCAATATTCCTCTAGATTCAACATCACCAACTATATTAAATGGACCTATCCAAAATAGAGAATATCATAAACAATGCATAGATTATCAAGGAAATGAGATAGTCTAACTTCTTAGGAATGATTCATAATGTAAAGACCACCATTAATATTAAAAAAAACATAAAATATAACATATAAGTGTATAATACACCCCCATGATCATTTTACCTAAAACTTCTCTTGATGACCTTACCAAGTACAAACCTAAAAGCCATTCTTGCTTGCCAAGCCTAGTAGAAGAAGAGAAAAGTTGTTTTCTTCATTTATTGAATATTATGATCAAATGGATCATTATATTAAGTTTATGGAATATAAAGGGACACTCTTGAAATTTCCTTAATTATATGAGTTTGTAAAATTCTGTACACCTCATTAAATGCTCATTTTTTCTAAGAAAACTACCTTTTCTTTGGAATAACCTACCACTTTTTAGTTATAAACAATTTATTAGGACATATGAGGACACATAGGGTGTGACATCATCCCTTGAAACATTAAAATTTACCAAGGAGGTTGTAAAAGTCATTTAATGCTCTATTTTGACCCCCAAAATGACCCAAAAAGACATAAATATTAGAAATGACCAATACCAAGGATAATGTGAGATCAAATGACCTATATTAAACCTTGTGACATAATATTATACTCATTATAACACCTAAAAATCATTTTTTAGCTATAGAGGTCATAATTTGACCTGTAGGGTCAAATTTGGTAAAAAATCAACATTAGTAAAGGAAGCCTAGGAATTACTTTGCTACTAGTTAGATGTCCATAGACCCTAAAGAGATACCTTTGATTCCACTCTAAGAATTGATCTATTTCCAAATATTCATCCATTTCCTTGATAGAGTTTATTTAAATCAACCTCCTTCTATAAGTTTGTATGATTTTATCAATTGATATTTTTTTGAAACATGTATGGAAGAAGGGTTGGGAACCGCCATTAGCTAGGTGTATGTATAAGAAAATGTTTTTTATCAATACATTTGTATTATAATTTTAGTGTTCATTATCTCTCATCTAATTCTTACCATCTAAGAGTGCAATTAACCCTTTGAAATGAAAATTATTTCTAAAATTTACATGAGTTTATAATATCAACTTTCAAATACCCATTGAACTTATTTAGTTTAGATAAAAACTTCATTTTAGTCATAACACATACCTTAATTTAGGAGCTCCTAAAGACCACAAAAAATAATCTTAGTGAATGTTGGTTATGCACTTATTTAGTTTTCCTTTTTTATTTTGTGAGGTCTTATTAGGATTCAACATAATAAATTGATTAGATTATTCTAATACTTCATCAACTAGTCTAGAAAGCAGCACAACTAACTATGAAAGTGAATGATGAAAATGGGAAATTAATCTAGGAAATTTGGAAACCTATCTAATGAATTAAATGACATAAATTATTAAACTAATCTATAAATTAATAAATTTAATATACCCTCACTTATATAGTATAACATATAGTCATTTAGGATCATCTCTAGCTAGAAAAACCATGAAATAATATTTCAAAAACTACCCATTCACTAGAAACATGATGTCATTAATTCATATAATCTTAGAGATTTGATATGAATCAATACATAAGGGAGTAAAATTACAATTCTATCATCTATTTTCATGTGCCTTATCCCATAAAATCACTAATTCAAAAATTCTAAAAGACTTAATTTTGGATCTTTTATCAAACCATTTCTTGGCAATGTTTTGGTTCTTTCTAAATCCATGCAATTATTTTGTTCATGCATCCTTCATCCAAATTTTATCAATAAAATTAGATTGAATTCTTTCATATTATCCCATATAATATTAAATGAAATAATATTTTGGTAATTTGATATGGATAGGAATTCTTTTTTGATATCCATACACTACTAGGGAAGATGAATCCTTGAGGGCTTGCTTGTGCCTTATTTTTTCCATCCATAGTCTATAATTCAATAGAAGATGATATTATATTGGTTTATCTAGTGTCAATTTATTAATAGAATCCATAAAATTCTGATTAATGGACTCCAAATTTCCATTCCATTGTCGGTAGTAATTCAAGAAAAACTTGATGGTAATCTAATTGCTATAGGTTCACTCAATAAACTTTATGGAATAAAATTTTAGACCATTATCACAAACCAAATAAACTAAATTTAAAAATATATTTAGTATTTTTTATTCCAAAACTTTAATCACATCTTTGGCTTTGTTACTATTTGTATCCATGACCTCTATCCAGCTGGTTTAAAGTTGGCAACTATTAAAATGAACTTGTGTCCTATTAAAGAATTTAGATTGATTACTCTCACAAAGTTAAGGAATCATTGAGAAAAAAATGTATCATTTGATCATAATATGTAGTGGCATGGATGATTTTACTTTACTTTTTATGAATACTTGACATTCATGGCATGTTTTGAAATGACTATGGGCATCTTTGAAAATGATAGGCCAAAAGTATCCCATCCTTAGTATCTTGTGAGTTGTAGCATTTATAGAAGGGTTATCACTACCTATATTCTAATTTAAATTATCCAAGATGTCTATAGCTTCTTATCTTGAGACCACCTCAAGTATATGTCCTCATATGTTTTTTATATAAAACTCCCTTATTTATCATGTAATGGGCTGAATTAACCCTAAGGGCTCACCTTTTCTCTATATTAAACTCAAAGGGATATGTACATATGATTAGGTAGTGGATAATTTGGGCATAATAGTCACCATAAACTACCTACATTTCCTTGATTTAATTAGTGTGAATACATGGGTAAATTTTAGTCATAAGTTATATGATTACTTATTATGCCCTTATCTTATAGCACGTATAGGGATATGTGTGGCTAAATTGTGGCATGCATACCTATTTTATATTTTTTGTCACATTTATATATGTTCTTATTAGGTTTTCCTATGTAACAACCATGGACAAGTATAATATATACAATAGGTATTAGTTTATATTATAGGATCATATTATGAATTATGGTCTTATTGCATTATTGTGGAGGTTCCCCTCTCAAAGTGGATTAACCATAATATTCAATTATTCTTCTCTTTCACCAATTATTGTTGTGCATCTACTTATTTTAATTTTAATTTTATCACATATTATTATATTACTATGATTAATATAAGTTATTTAATTACAAGTTGTATCAGATATTTGATTTGGGTAAGATTATGTGGTGGGTTTTTATAGATCTGGTGTCTTGAGCACTAGAAGGTTGTAAAACACATAACTTATGATTTAGGAAGAATTGAATTTTCTTATCATCATAGTTTTGTTTGTGTATTTTTTAAATAAGGAAACAAATTATAAAAAATAGTCTATAAAACTTTTAACTTTATAAACATTAGCACTTGTTGGATTCATCTCTACTAGATGATGACAATGGTATATTATACTAGTAACTTTTTTAGACCAAAATGTTTCATTCTTGTTTCAAATTAGCTATCATTAGATTCATTTTTGTGAGTCAATCACAATAATATCATTTTTTAATATATTTTTTGGGGTTGTAACTCTCATACGGTTTGTGTATGGATAGGCCTAACACTCATAGATGTGGGAAAGATAAATAAATTCCTAAAATGCATCTCCAAGATGGCATGGAGTCTTAAACTTTATATCTAATTATTTGAGTGGTGGTTTAACACCTTTAATCAGAGTTACATATAATGGTATGAAAATATGATCTCCATGTGGTTCAAGGGGAAGTCATGCAGATGAGAGTGGAAATAAATTATTTGAGAGATCAATTGAATCAACTAACTAGTCAATTGGCCAACCTTGTAGCTCATCCTTTGCAAAGTAACTCTCTAACACTCTAATTTAGGTCTCACAATCTAAAAAATTCTAGCACTAATCTAGGGATGGATCAAGTGTTTCCAAAAGTGGACTTACTCAATTTTTATGGTAAGGATCCACTCACATGGCTTACATAAACTAAAAAATTATTTGATCTACATCAGAATCCCTATTTACAAAAGGTGGTCATGGCTTCTTTGTATCTATAACCTAATAAGTTAATATGGTATCATTGGTTGTGTGATCAAAATAAAAATAAATGTGTCTTAATTTCATGTTTGATACTTTATTAGGAGTTATAGCTCCACTGTCACAACAATGTCTCTAAAAATTACTTCAGTAAGCTAGCCAAGCTAAACCAAATTGAGACTATAAATGATTACATTCTTCAATTATAGAATATCTCTTTATATGTGGTAGACATAATTGAGTAAAATATGACTAAACTATTTTTAGGTGGCCTAAAATATAACCTAAAATTGGAATTTCATATGTTTAATATTAGCAATGTATCTAAATCCATACCAAGGTCACACATGGTTGAGGAAAAAGAGATGATCAAATTAAGACCTTTCACTAATGTCTATGAATGAACTTTATTAAAACCATCATTTATGTAGCTTACCAAATTTATCCCTCCATAATTAAGACAAGTGTGCAAAAGGTTTGTGTTTTGTTTTAAATATCAAATGGAGCAAAGGACATCAATGTGTTAAAAATAAGTTATTTTAAATTTAAGGAACCAATGACGAGGAATAATATGATGAGGTTTTAGGGATAGTTTTAAATGAACCTGAGAATAAATTTTAAGATTCCTAATCTATTATTTCGTATCATTCACTTTTGGGAATTAGTACTTCTAACACTCTTATGGTGGTGGGTTTCTTGAAGAAATAGAAGGTGACTATGTTAATTGACTTTGTGAGTACACAACTTTACCAATAGTAAGTTGGATACTTATTTTAACTATTTAATTTAATCAAATATAGAATTTAAGGTCATAATTGAATATGGTCATATAGTTAAATGCTTTGTAAAATGCCATAGCATTAATATTGATATGGGAGACTACATTTTATATTCCACTATGTTTTCTATTCACATTAGATAAGATGATATTATTTTAGGAGTGTAGTGGCTCATCACTTTAGGCACTATTGAGATGAATTTCTATGAACTATTCATGATGTTCCATTTAGAAGGTAGGACCTTTAAATTGCATGGATTATATGTTGAATCTCCATAGATGGCTAGTTACCATTAGATGATGAAGGTTATTATAAAAGGTGTTGAGTGATTTATGGCATACTTATTTTCCATAGAGGTTCAACCATCAAGGCATTTACACATTGATTTGAAAAGGGTGTTAGATGACTATTATGTTTTTTTTGTGACATTCTAAAATGACTTCCCCCAATCCATGTGCATGATCATTCTATTAGGATCATTATGGGAAGTGCATCACCCAAAATTAGACCCTACAGGTATCCCTATGCCCAAAAGAGTGAAATTTAAAATATGGTATAGGAGATGTTGAGGCAATAATCATCCAACATAGTCAACTCAAATATTCCTCCCCTATTGTCATGGTGTGAAATAAGGATGAAACTTGGAGGATGTGCCCAGAATATAGATAACTCAATAGGTACACCATAAAAGATAATTTTTATATTCCAAGTATTGATTATTTACTAGAGGAATTTCATGGTGTTGTTTATTTTACCAAGTTAGACCTTATCTCCAGGTATAATCAGATTTAAATATGTGATGAGGACATACCTAAAAAACTTTTAGAACTCATGAAGTCCATTTTTGTCTCACAAATTCACCATCTACGTTTCAAATTTGAATGAATATTAGTTTTAGGACATTTTTTATATATTTTGTATTGTTTTTTTTTTATGATACCCTCATCTACAAAAAAAATTAATAAGACCATTTAAAGTATGTGAAACATGTACTTATAGTTCCAGAACAACATCATATTTATGCCAAACCTTCCAAATGTGTTTTTTTTCCAATAGATGGATTACTTGGGTCATATTGTTTCACATGAAGGAGTGAAATTTGATCCTAAAAATATACAAGTAATGATGGAGTGGCAAGTTCCCAAGATCCTCCTAAACCTCTGAGGATTTATGGGGCTAACTGGTTATTATAATAGGTTTTTCAAAACTTATAGGATTGGATCCCCACTCACATTTTTATTGAATAAATAATCCTTCCAATGGAATAATTTATCTACCAAGGCATTTGAATAGTTGAAAATGGTTATGTGCATAATACCAATTTTGGTTACTTGTAATTTTTCAAAAATATTTGTGGTGGAGTGAGATACATCAAGATATGGCATGGGGGATGTACTCATGAAATAAGGTAGATCACTAGCATTTGAAATTTGTAAAATTAATAGAGAAAATGATCAAACTAATCTATGAGAAATAGATGATGTCTATTTTACATGTAGTTAAGAAATGAAGACCTTATCTAATGGATCATCACTTTAAGGTAAAGATTAATCATGATAGCCTCAAATAGTTTTTAAAACAATGATTATCATCTAAAACTACATAAATGGGTGAATAAAATGTTTGGATATGATTTCTAAATAGTGTATAAGAAAGGAAAATATAATGTAGTGGCAGATGCCCTCTCCTCATAGGATGAATTAGATGAGGAATTATTATGCACCATGACCATGTGGTGGGAAAATTAGATAGAGGAAAGATCAGAATGGGAGAATGACATTTCTACAAAGGATTTGATTTAGTTAATAAAATTACATGTAAGGGGATCACATTATGGTATAAATATATATTATACCTTCATAAACATCTCTCCTCAAACATAAAAATATTTAGGAACATCATGCCTCTAAACTCAAAGGTCGCTTTGTATTTTTGAAAACATATTAACAAATCAAGAAATATGTATTTTAGGAAGGAATCAATGGGATGAAAAAAATATTTGGTAGAATGCATGATATGCCAACATAAAATAGGAGAAACCATTAAGACACCAAGTCTTTTGTAGCCTTTATCCATCCCCAACTAACTTTGGGAGGAGGTTTACATGGATTTCATTACTAGGTTACTACGGTTTAAAGGTAAAAATGTTATCATGTTAGTTATGGATCAACCCACTAATTATGCTCATTTTCACCTATCACAACCTTTTGTCATAAGTATAGTAGATTTTATGTTTTTTAGTACTAACCTAGAATTACATGGTATTCCTAGGATCATTGTAAGTTATTTAGATCTCATATTTACTTATATATTTTGTACTAAATTGTTTACATGTTTGAGTACCCAATTGTCTCATAGTTCATCCTATCATCCTCAATATGATGTGAAAATAGAGATAGTCAACAAATGTATCTTTATTGTTTTGTTTCTAATAAATAATAAAAATGTGTTCATTGGCTACCACTTACCTAATGGTGGTATAATACTTATGTTCATAAGTCATCCAAAATTTCTCCTTTTATTTCCTTGTATGGATATCACCCCCCATATATCACTTAAAATTTGAAGGCCCATCCTTAATTTTTATCTATTGAGGAATGCATTCACCACCAATAGGAGGTCCTCTCTAGTTTGCAAGAAAATTTAGACATGGCTTAGAATCACATGAAACACCAACTGGATCAACACCATAGTGAGTATAATTTTGGCATAGGTGATTGGGTATTTGTGTGATTACATAAATATAATAATATGTATTTAAAATAAAAAAAGAATGATAATAATATTTCCCCTAAATATTATGTCCCTTATAAGATCTTATAGAAAATTGGTAGTGTGGCCTACAAGATAAAATTCATCTAGTCCACTCTTATACATCTATTATTCCATGTATCTTTCCTAAAGAAGGTCATTAGCCATAGAGTTTATAATTAGACTGAGTTTCCTAAATTATATGAGGAATGTTAGGATATTCCAGATCATGAATTCATCCTTTAAATTTAGACTAAGCAACTTTGGATTAGATTAATCCAAGAGTATTTGATCAAATGGAAGAATCTACATTATTAAACTGCAACATGGGAGGATTAATATTTCCTATAGCAACACTAAGGGTTGACCCAATATTGGGAAAAAAAAATTTAAGGGTAGGGTCATGATACACTCTTATCCTATGGTATGTCTATGGATATGTGTGGCCAACTTATGGCATCCAAAACTCTTTAATATTTTTGTCATATTTATTTATTTTCTTATTAGGTCAACCTATGGAATAGCTATGGATAAGTATACTATACATAGGATGTAGTAGTTAGTATTATAGGATTATATTATGTATCATGTTATTATTGCATTATTTTGGAGGTTTCCCCTAAAATTTATTTGGTCATAATATTCAATCATTCTTCCATTTTCCCAATTATTATTGTGTATTTTCTTACTTTATTGTTAATTCCATGATATATTATTCTATTTTTGTGAATCATATAAGTAATTTAATTATACTACTTGGAATCATACCATCTTAATGAGTCTTATTTAAAGACTAAGCTCTTGAAATTTAGCCATACATTTACCTCTTCTCTCACCTAATTCATTCAAGCCAAATGTGAGATTTATAGTTGGGTTTGAAATGATGGTGTATGTCTTGTTTTAAATAATATAATGCCATAATTTATTAACTAATTTTATCAAGGAATATATTTGATTATCTATCATAAAATATTTCAAATATGCATCTTTCAAATTAGTACTCATTTAGTTAATTAGATAGTCATTTCCATCTACCTTTTATGTGAGGACCACTGCTATAGTGTGTTCTAAAGCAAATGAGTATAGAAAAAATCCTTAGTTAAATAAAGACTAATCATAACTGGAGCTTTATAAATGATAGCATTAATGTCTTAAAACATTTTTTGGCTTCATATTTCCATTATATTTTAGCATACCACTTCAACATGGTGGTCAATGCCTTAAAAAAATTTCAAATCCATAAATAATTGTTTTCACAAAGTTGATATTTCCAAATAAAGACTTCAATTATTTCCTATTGTTAGGAAGAGTTATTTTTGTGATAGTCTAGATTCTTGCTGGGTCAATGAAAATTCCATCTTTCGTAATGATTTAGAATAATAATTTTCTTTGTGTAACTCCAAATATGCTCTTATTTGGATTTAGTGACACTCCATATCTTATGTGCCTATCAAATACATTCTTTAAATGATTCTCATGATCAAATATATAATTAAAAACATTGTGAGATCATCCATGTAAATAATGATGCATCCTCAAATGAGCCCTTGAAAAATAAAGTTTATTGCATGTTGGAAGGTTGTTCCTACATTAATTAGTCTAAAATACATCTTTTTATATGCAAAGGTTCCCCAATTGGTGGTAAAAATGGTTTTGATTATATCATTTTCCTCCACCAACACTTGAATTTAGCCTAAAAAACCATCTATAAATTACATTATTTTGGACCCACTAACCATCTAAATTAGTTCATATAAGGAGGTTAAAGGATAGTTATCATTTTTCTATGCTTTGTTTAGGTTATTAAAATCAATACATAGCCTAATTATCCATTATTTTTCTTGATAGGCACTAAGTTAACAACCAAAGTGGAATGCCTAATTGGAAAAAAAATATTAGCATCCAATAGCTTTTGAAGTTCTGTTTAAATGAGAGGATCCATATTGGATTCATTAGTCTATATCATTATTTGAATGGATTATCCTCTAGCTTCAAATGGATTATATGTGTGATGACCTTGGGATTAAATATTTTTATATATTCATATGTCCAAGTTATCACACATTTGTATTCTATTGGTAGATCCTTCAATTTTTATATCTCAATTTTAGTTCAATTAAGGCCAATATTGACATATTGAGGATGTTCATTGGTCCCAAAATTCTCCTTAGGGAATTCAAATTCACTCTCTTTAAGTTATTTATGATTTTAAATGTGTGGATCCATGTTAAAGGATAATTCTAATGATATAATTCCCATAGGCATACAATTCTCTTTCAGCTATAGGATGCATTCTTGTCCCAGGTCCTTTATGTTCATATGCTCAAATTATTTTTTATTTATTATTTGAGATTTGAAAACTCTATAGTTATTCATAAATTATATGATCTATTGATCATCATCAAAAACATGGAAATTATCCATGTTGTCTAAGAAAAATGGCAACGTACCAACTCCATACAAATCTTCTAGATTTTAAATTCAAAGAGTGGTGCTAAATTGGCAACTAAAGTTTCCAACCAAACTATTATCTAATTTTTTCCCCTTGGGATAGCTTTGATGTTGAATACTTTAAATGTATCAATTAGATCCCAAGCCATGTGCTTATATTTTTAAAGTATGATATTTCCCATTGGTATTTACTTTTGATATGATTAATAACTAACTCTAAATCACCAAATATCAATAGTTGTTTGACATTATGTTTTAGCACAAACTATAAGCCCAGAACCAAAGATTAATACTTATCTTGATGGTTGGGGATAGGATAATGAAAACCTATATTATATGAGATATTTTATCCCATATTGATTGACCAAATACATGCATAAACTAGGGCCTTACTTGGATCTATTTCCATTAAAATTAAGAGTCCACAATTGTAAAGGACCTTCAAAATTTTGTTCATGAGGTTCATGATTTGTATTAAATATGTAAAAATCTACACATGAGGATGAAATTATGACCCTAGAATTCTTTTAATTATATTATATAATTAGGTAATTCATATTCAATTTTCAATAAACTTGAATTTGGATGGATACTCCTTTCTAAGGCAACCACATGTGTGAGAAATATGTTACCATTTATCCACTCAATGCCTTCAACTAGTCATGACTCGATAATAAACCATAAACTTCAAGAATGTTAATTACAAAGATATATATATATATATATATATATATATATATTGGTGTATATGTGGCTCTAAATTTATTTAAATGTGAGCATTCAATATCTCCCCAGTGACTAGGACTATAGTCATATCTAGCTGTAACACTACACTCTTGGAATTATCTAAAGTGAACCCTAACTTGTTACAAATAGCCATAGGCATGATATTTATTGAAAAAATAAGTCTAAAAAACAATTATGAAAATTTTTATAAACATTATAACACTCAATAGAAAAAGATTTACCTCAGGTTTGTCTCAATGAACAACCACACTAACATGTTCAAATTTGGACTTATAAGTGGATGGATTGCTAGAAGTACTTTAAATAAAAAATCTCTTTAATTTTTAATCTAGAACACTTCATGATGAGTGATGTTTGATTTAAATTTCATCATATCCTCAACTATGTTGTATCCATTTTTATTCTATGGATTAGCAACCTATTTTTGATCACTTCCCTTTGGAGGGGTAAAATTATTATTAGCTTTTAGATCTATAGAATTAACTACACTATTATTTAGAGGCATAGACATCGTGAGGGGATATTAGCCTTTGCTTCTTATATTATAGTTATTTATTTGGTAATAATAAAAATAATGAATCTAATATATATTGTCTTCTAGTTAATTATCATCTTTAATTCATAATTAGAATTCATCTACCTTGAACATCATTGTAGTACTAGACAAATTTGAATTAGTAAAAGAAGATGGAGATGACTAAATTGGAGGAGATTCATACCTATCCATTTCCTTATGGAATATATCAAAAGTAGTACATAATTATATACATTCCAACTCACCATGTTGTGTTGTATTATGAACTTGACACTAATTAAGTAGTAATGCTACCAAGAAATTTAGTTCAAGTAACTTGTTAGGTAGTTATTGTTTTACATTATTCTTATATCTATTGAAAGGTATATTATCTTGGAGATTTATCATGATGATGTCATGGTGGTGTCATGGAGGTTCTCTAGTGAGTGGATGAAGAGACTTGATAGTCTAGGTGATAATTTTAAAGTGTTTAATGTGTTTATTCTTATATGATAAAGTGTGTAATGTGGTTATTCTAGTGTGCTTTATGCATGGTTGGTTAATCTTTAGTATTGATATAGATTGAGAGGGTCAGGGATGATTATAGAGGTTTGAGAATGTGCAAGGGGTTGTATAAGATGTGATCCATTCTTTGAGAGCTTATGTGCATAAATGGAATTCATATGGTTGATCATAGTTTTCATATAGATACTTTAGGTCTAATGGTCGAAAATATGAGTTAGTAGGTTGATGACATCACCATTACCATATGAGAAGGTGTCAAGGGCAATCGATCATATGGTTGTGATCAATGTAGTCCTTATTTATTATTCACCAAATCTTAAGTTACGTGTTGAAGTGTGTTCAAAGTAATGAGGATGTAAAGTTGAATTATCAGTTAGATTTCACTATTTTCCCATACTTAGCCAAATTTGCAATATGACCAAAAAGAGCTAAGTAAGCAGTTTGATGATATAATATTTCACACATGTGAGAATTTAAAGTGAAGATGATCATATGGGTTTGTTGAGTTTTTTACTTAGTTTATTTGCACTAATTTATAGATCATGTGATGTAGCACATCAAAATATATTCATATGCAAAGTTAGGCTCCTAGGTAGATTGAATGTGTTCTCCCATAGCTAATTTTGCAGTATGGAAAAAAGAGTTGAGTGAGTACTTTAAAGGTGTCAAATATTTAAAATGTGAAGGTGTCAATAAAATATGGTCATATGGGTTTATTTAGTTTTGAACAGAGATGTTTTGTGATGAGTTTGAGATCATGCATTGAAGCACAAGAAAAGTTATGTATGATCAAAGTTGGCCTCTTAGGTAGATTTGGACATGGTTGGCTCTATAATAAAAGTTTATAAGAAGGCATGATATTTATGTTATATCTCTCATGAATGGGAATTTTAGGAGAATTGGATCACATGGTTGGATTCTCCTATAGAAGGAGATCATCTAGTCCAAATTTGAGATCTTCTGGGTAAACACAATAGAAGATATTCAAGTGCAAAAATGACTACTCATGTATATTGATAGGGTTCCCATACTTAGTAAGCTTTGAAGGTGTTAAATCTTAAGCAAGATCAATGGTGTGTGAGTGCTCTAAGGAGTCAAAAGGAAATAAGATGAGGATAGGTGTATGACATTTAATGTATGATCAAAGTTACATGATAATAATCCAATAATGATTAGGCATTTATATAGTTTGATTAATGGTGAGCATTAATTGATAAGGACCTTGTTGATCCACAAAGATCAATAGGGTGTATTAAGTCAAAATTTTGAGAGGAAATGAGATGAGGTCAAAGTGATAGATGTTTAATGTTTCACTTTGGTGGTATATGTGTTAAAGCTCGTATAATATAAATAGTGTGAGATTGATCCTAAGATGAGAGTCCATGATATTTGAGCATTGTGTTTGAAGGTTAACTGTGACCATTGCTATTTAAATATTTGAATTATACATAATAAAAACTAGATATTTATATTTTGACCATATCTTCTTATAGAAGATGAATTTGCTCATGTATTAAAAATTAAAATTATATAGGACTTCAAGGTTCATCTAGAAATATAGATTTGAAGATATGAAAATGTGTATAAACATAGTTATGAAGCTCCAAAGTTGACTATGTTTTCATATATGTTCTATGAGTGATTTGAGATGGATGTTTCATTATGTTTTGATGTTGTTTTGATGTCTCATGATGAATTATCTATTTATGAGTATTTTATAATCCATGAAGATGATTTTTTAGTTTTTAGAGGTGTGTTTAATCTATCTTGATTATGAAAAATGCTTAAGAAGTTGACTATGCTTTCATTCATAGTGACTATATACATAAGGTCTTTGTTTGTATTGTTTGAAGCATACATAGAAGTGAGCTATGTTGACTATGATAATTTGAGGATGTCCTAGGGGACATAAGGAGTGGACTTATATAATTGGAATTGGTCATGTGTTTATGTTTTACTTGAGGATGAGCTATATTGGTGAATAGGTCTCTATGAGACCTATAAGAGCTAAAAGTGCCATATTTAAAAGGTGTAACTGCTTAAAGGTGATCCATAGATGCTATGGAAAACCTATGTATATTTTATTGAGTCTTCTATTCATATGATAGGTGTATTAAGGGTTAAGACATGATTAATGTCTGACTAAGATGGTGTTGATCAAGATTACTCTATAAATAGTAGAACCAAAGATGTTGGGTTTTAGACTTTAGAAGTGAGAGACCAAGGATCAATAGTAGAGAAGATTGTGTGTGTGTTTTTTAGAGAAAAGGAGGTGTAGAGTGCCTTGAGGATGTGTTGAATATAAAAATATATTAAGTACTCTTGGTATGACTTGTTGGTCATAATTCTATTGAGAGAATAGAGAGCTTGATATTTAAGTGTGAGCAAAGGTGAAGAGAGATAAGCTAAGGTCCATCATCAAGCGTTGTTGACATAAGTTCAAAGGTGGATTTGTTTTATAGGTGTTATTGTTGTAGCTCAAAATATAAGGTGGTTATATCCTCCTTGCAAGGTAAAACATGATAAAAGGTATGTTTGTTGTTGCAACTTAGTTAGATAGGTGTGGGAGCACCTTATGGGATTGATGTCTCACTAAATAGGGATTGTAGTTCCTTGATCAATTATAGATGGTGTAAAATGGATATAGTATAGTATTCCAATTGTAGGTTCAAGTGGGTTTTATTTCCCAAGATGGTTTCCCACATATGTTATGTGTTTGACTTTGCATTGTCTCTCTTAGTTATTACTTTGAATGATATATATGCTTCATGAATGCTTGTGGTAACTAGTTAAGTAATTTTAATGATTAGAATTAAAGTTTGGATTATTTGGGATCATTGATTCACTCCCCCTCTTAGTGATTGTACCTCCAACAATTGGTATTAGAGTGAGGTTTTTTGGTAAAATATTGATATCTTGAAGGTGATCCAAGGTACATTAGCTAGTCAAAATGTGCAAGGTGGTTTCTCTACTAAGCAAGCACCAAATTTCAATGGATCCAATTATGAATTTTGGAGGGCTAAGATCAAGAACTATATTATGTCCTTAGGGTTTGATGTATGGAAATATATTATGGATGGTTATACTGCTCATGCTATTCCCCCATCTAGTGTTGTAGACAAGAAACTATTTGACAATAAATCTAAGGAAATGAATCCCATCACTTGTGGTATTATAGAACCTAAGTTCAAAAAATTAATTCATTTCAAATATTCCAAGGAAATATGGGTTAAATTGAACACTATTTTTGAAGAAGACTTAAAATTTAAGCTTGCTAAGTTACAAACTCATAGAAGGCAATTTTAAAGTCTCAAGATAAATGAAGAAGATATTGTGGCATCCTTTATGTAGAGATTTGATGAGATTATGAAAATCATCAAAAGTCTTGGAGAGAGTCTTAAATAAAAACTAATCCAAAAGGTATCAAGGTTTCTATCCCAAAATTTTGATCTGAAAGTATGTACTATAGAAGAGAGTCATGACCCTACTCATTTGAAGATGGATCAATTGTATGGCACCCTTACTACCTATGAGATGAGGAAGAATGATCCAAAACTTAAAAGCTTTGGTTGAAATATAATTCAAGAAATAAGAACAAAAAAATTAAATAATGCTATCTCTAATAAGAGATGTTTTATTGATCAAATTTACAGACCCAAACATATGCTTATCTCTGAGAAGAGATGTTTGATTTTCATTTCAAGTTACATCTTCATTTATACATGATTTTAAGGTGTTGGGAGGATGTGTAAGGTCACCAATCTCAAGGGAGATGAATTGGTTCGACTTCCATGATTTACAACAATACAAAACTAGAGGAATTACTATTTTTAGAAACTTATTATTTTTAGACTACACTACTAAAATTGAAATTTGGGACACTTCCATTGGGTTTTATGGGGTCAAACTTCATCAATAATATCTCCATGCCATCTCACGAAATTCCCCTCATTATTAGATTTCCAAAGATTCAAATGGTGAGTCAATTGGAGCTATGGTGCAAAAGTTATGGCTCCTAGAAGTTCCACCATCAATTAAGGTGGACCCATCACCCGAATTGTCATCTGAATTGTTGTCCAGATCATTCCTCCATCCTTGAGAAGTAATGGTCCCCATTTCATCAAGATTTGTCATCAAGTGTGGTAGTTGTATTTTGATTTGATTCCTGATGCATACTTGGAAGGGACTATGATTTATGGAGTTGTGCAGGGCCCGATTGTTCACCATTTCCTTGAAAGGATCATATGCCTTGGTGTTGTCCACCATTTGAAGTCATTTGGAGTGAATAGGTGGATATTCTGCTAGTTCTATTTTCCACCCAAGCTTCCTATAATCTGACCTCATCTTCAGGATCATACACTCTAAATATAAATCACTCTGATACCACTGATCCAAAACTCAAAAGCTTTGGTTGAAAGATAAAAGAACAAAATAATTCAAATAATGCTATCTCTGATAAGAGATGTTTTATTGATCAAATTTGTAGACCCAAACATATTCTTATCTCTGAGAAGAGATGTATGATTTCCATTTCAGGTTACATCTTAATTTATACATGTTTTTAAGGTGTTGGGAAGATGTGGAAGGTCACCAATCTCGAGGGAGATGAATTGGCTTGACTTCCATGATTTACAACAATATAGAACTCAAGGAATTACTATTTTTGGAAACTTACTATTTTTAGACAACACTACTAAAATTGAAATTTGGGACACTTCCATTAGGTTTTAGGGGGTCAAAATTTATCAAGAAAATCTCCATGACATCTCAAGATGTTCCCCTCATTATTATCTTTCCAACAGTTCAAATGGTGAGTCAATTGGAGCTATAGTGCAAAAGTTATTGCTCTCGAAAGTTCTGCCATCAATTGGGGTGGACCCATCACCCGAATTGTCATATGAATTATTGTCCGGATCAAATAATGATGATATACCACTAAGGAAAGAAACTACATTAAAGATAGATATTAAGCCTAAGAATTTCCAAGGAAATAAATCCAAAGAGGATGACATATTTGACATTGATGAAGATGAACTAATTACTTTGGTTACTAGGAAATTCAACATTGGCTTAGGCAAGTATAAAGGTAAACTAACTTTCAATTATTTTAAGTATAAAGAGAGATAGGATATTTTCCTTAGAAGTTACCACATAATCATGAGAAGAAAGATGATGAAGTTCATGATGAAGGATAAGATGAATACAAGAAGACATATAAGAAGAAAGGATTTATAAAGTATAACAACAAGAAGACATCCTTCATGAATAAGAAGAGTCTTTATACCAAAGATGATTGCAGCTCATTAGATGAGAGTGAAGATAGTGACTCAGAATATGATCATGAAGATAATGGTTCTACTAAATATGAAGTTATTTTCATGGTTGAGGAAGGAATTTTTTCATAGCAAAAGGGTTCTACCTAGAGAGATTTAGATGATGATGAAGATGAGGTGGACTATGAGACTACATTGACTAATTCTTATTAAGAACTAAAGATTGTGAAGATTAATAAGAAGATGAAATATAAACTCAAGGAATTTGAGGATAAATTTAGTGTTTTTATGGAAATAATGGATGAAGATGCCAAGGATCATGAAGATATGGTCAAATATCTCAGTTGTTAATTAGAAGTCCTATCTACAAGCCTAAATACTAAAGAAGATGAATGTGCAAGATATGTAATTGAAAATAAGTCATTAAAATCTAATTTAGAGAATTTATCTAGTAATGTAATATCATTTTTGATATTTGAAAAGAGATCAAATTATTTAGACAAAATTTTGAATGATCAAAATCATGCAAGTTATAAGATTGGTCTTGAATACAAAGAAGAACCAGAGATTGCAAATCATTAGATAAGAAATGAAGGTGCTAGCAGAATAAATACAAATTAGATCAGATAACCAAATGTCATGAGGTATGTAAGATTAAATATTCACTATTACACATGTAATCAATTTTTTCATAGGTCTAGAGACTGTAAGAGACTTGTTATAAATGAATTGGCATGGGATTATAATGGGTGTCATCAGTCAAAATATGTGAATATAATCAAGTGATTTAAATATATTGATGTGGGACACATTGAAAACCATTATCCACATAAGATTATACAAGGTGAGTAATCTTCAAAAAGGGAAAAAAATTTGTTTGTCATGACATAGGACACTCTACAAATTTATATCCAAATAAGGTAAGGCAAGATATGTTTCTTGTAAAAGATATGGTGTGCTAGAATTATGAACAGAGAGGTCACTTTGATAGGTTATATAAGTAAAGACCTACAAGATACAATATATTTAATCAGGCTCATAGAGTTCAATAAATAAGGTAAGTTAACACATGGAAGACAAAAGTGAAAAGTGTGAGTCATGATGAGACTGTAAGTCCAAGTAATTTGTTTTCTATGGTGGAGAATGCTTTAGAATTTGAAGAGTCCTAAGAGGTCTCATTATTTTCTCATGTTGAGAATGAAGAAATAAATCTCAAGGAGAGGACCAAGGTGTTTTTTGAGGCTACTTATAAGGTATGTATAGATCTAAGTGTACATCTTGTTATTCCTAAGTAAATATCATGTAAAGAACATCAATTGTTTGTGCCTAATGATGAGGTTCCAAATTGCAAGGAATATTTTTCAAATGAAAAGGTATGTAATGAATATTTATTGTCTCCATGTATTGATAATCCAATCATAGAATAAAATAAGAATGTTGTATTAGTTGAGGAATTTTTTTCTCCTAAACCAAAGAAGAAGAAGAAGAAGAACTACAAATCTCAGATGAGCAAGGTGGAGATGGAATATGATGAAGATATATTTTTTATGTTAGAATATTAAGGTGTAGAATATGTCTCTATTTATGATTCTTAAGAGACTCCTTTAAATGGAGAAGCAAGTTTTTGTGCTCAAGATAATTATTCCAATCAAAGAAGATCTTTGATTAAAGGGGAGCAACAAGTCATGAGCCTATTTTAAATATTTGTGAAGGAACTATAACACAAACTCAGATTGTGTGGTTCTAATTTGATTAATTAATTTTATGATTTTTAAAGAATTAATTGGTTCTCATAAATGTATATGCATTTATTTGTGGTGAGATCTAGGTGTTTTTTAGGTCTGAAGGTATGTATGTGCCAATTGAATATTTTTTACTACTCTCAATTATTTAGTTTTTGGCTTAAAAGCTTGCAGGTCCTAAAATGAGTTATATAAATTTAATGTTCCCACTGGTGTGTAATATTAAATATTGTTTAAAGAGTATGTGATAGGTGTCTCCAATTGTGAAAAGTTTTTTAGAGGTGTGTGTTGACTAAAAGGAGGTTTGTTGACCCTGCTTGTTTTGAGTTTCTAAGGTTTTGGGATATGCTAGAAAAGAGGTCTACTTTATAATTTTAGGTATTAGGATTATTAATTTGTTTAATGGGCCAAATGGGTGGTTAAATAAATCTTCATATATTTTTTAAGGTTTGTGGTTCTCTAGTTATTTAAGTTTTTGTCAATATGGAGGGCTAATTAGCTATTTGGTTTGTGAATAAAGTATGTTGCATATGATGATCTTGGTAATGAAAATTGGATTTATTTAAGGGTAATATGAGAGTGATTTATATATTTAGTTTCAGGTCTTAAATATATCTCTACTAAAAATTATGGGCTGTGCAAGTTTTAGGTAGGACTACAAGGAGGCTAAACAAGCCTAGTTTGAAGAAGAATCTTTTTTGCTTAATTTTTTCCAAAAGATTAAGGTGTGAGTATCTGAACCTATGTTATAAAATTATTTTATTTAATTTTTCCTATTTTTTATAGTTTATATGTAGAGATGGTGGTCATGGAAGTGTCTTGAGATAGAAGGCTAGTAAGCGTCCATGGTGGTTCTTCATGGGGTGTGGAGATATGAAGATCCTTAGAAGGTGAAATTTATCATATTTATTATAGGGATACCCTAAAAAAAATTATTTTTGATTTACATCATATTTTATTTCTTTTGTATGTTCTTTCTTCATTAGTTGCATTGCTTGATTGAAGAGAGTGTTGGCATGGAGTAAAAGGAAGTTGTCAAGACAAGAAGAGGTTGGCTCAAGGTAAGGGGGAGTTTGTATCATTTTTTTGAGATGGTCCTTTCATATTTTTATAATATTTTTAGGTCCTTAGGATTATATTGTGTCCACTTTTTCATTGTGTCAAAGGGGGAGAAATTTTTATTTGGGAGATTATTCCTATTGTAGGAGTGCTTTGAAAAGAGAGAAGGTGAACTATATATTGCTATATTGATAAGTGTTGACATCAATGAAAGAGGGGGAGATTATTGGAGATTTATAACTATGATGTCATGGTGGTGTCATGAAGGTTATATGGTGTGTGTATGAAGAGATTTGATAGTCTAGGTGACAATGACAAAGTGTGTAATGTGTTTATTCTAGTGTGCTTTATGCATGGTTGGTTGATATTCAATATTGACATAGATTAAGAGGGTTAGGGATGAGTATGGAGGTTTTAAAATGTTTAAGGGGTCTTATAATATGTGATCCATTTTTTTATAGATTTTATATAGTAATGTAATTCATCTAGTTAATCATAGTTTTTATCTAGACACTTTGGGTCTAGTAGTAGAAAATATGAATTGGCAGTTTGATGTTGTCACCATTGCTATGTGGGAAGGATTTAGGAGTTGGTCATATCATTATGATCACTATGATAAATATTTTTAATGTTCCAAATATCAAGTCATGCATCTAAGCATGGTCAAAGTGATAAGGATGCAAAGTTGGCTTCCTAGTCAAATTTCACTATTTTCCCATATTTAGCCAAATTTGCAATATGGGTAAAAAGCACTAAGTAATCAATTTGATGATAGAATATCTCTCACATGTGAAAATTTTAGGTAAATATTATCATATGGATTTGTTTATTTTTTTAGATAGTTTATTTATGGTAATTATTAGATCATGTAATGTAGTACATCAGAAGATATGCATATGCAGAGCTGGACTCCCAAGTAGATTGACTGTGTTCTCTCATACTTAGCCAATTTTACAATTTGGAAAAAAGAGTTTATTGAGACTTTGAAGGTGTTATATATTTCACATGTGAATGTGTCAAGAAAATATGATCATATGGTTTTGTTTAATTTTGATCAAATATTTTTTGTGCTAGGTTTGAGATCATGCACTGAAGTGCAATAAAAGTTATGGATGATCAAAGTTGGCCTCTTAGGTAGACTTGGACATGGTTGGATTTGTGATATAAGTTTATAAGAATTCATGTTCATGATGTTATATCTTTCATGTATAAGAGTTATAAGAGTAGTGGATCATATGGTTGGATTATCCTATGGAAGGAGATCATCTAGTCAAAATTTGAGATCTTTTAGGTAAGCACAGTAAAATTTATTCAAGTGAAAAAATGGATACTCATGTATATTAACAAGGTCCCCATACTTAGTCATTTTTTAAGGTGTTAAAGCTCAAGAAAGATCAATGATGAATGAGTGATCTAAGGAGTTAAGAGGTAGAGAGATGAGCATAGGTGCATGATGTTTAATGTTTGATCAAAGGTACATGATAATAATCCAACATCGAGTAGGCAATCATAAAGTTTGATCAATGGTGAGCATTAATTGATAAGGACCTGGTCGATCCATAGAGATTGATGAAGCATATTAAGTCAACATTTCAAGAGGAAATGAGATGAGTTAAAAGTGATACATATTTAACATTTGGATTTGGCATTATATTTGTTAAAGCTTAGACAAGATTGATGGTTTGAGATTGATCCTAAGTTGAGAGTTCAAAAGATTCGACCATTTTGTTTGAAGGTTAACTATGACCGTTGTTATTCAAATATTTAAATTGTATGTAGTAAAAAATAGAGCTCTATATTTTGACCATATATTTTAATAAAATATGAATTTTTTCATGTATTAAAAATAAAACTTGTAGATAACTTCAAGGTGTATCTAAAAATATAGATTTGAAGATCTGAAATTGTGTACAAACATAGTTATGAAGATCCAAAGTGGACTATGTTTTCCTATATGTTCTATGAGTGATCCGAGAAGGATGTTTCAGATTTTTTTTTATTGTTTTTATGTCTCATAATGAATTATATATTATATAGTATTTTAGAATCCATGAAGATTCTCTATGTGGTTTTTGGAGGTGTGTTCAATCTATCTTGAATATGAACAATACTTAAGAAGTTGAATGTGTGTTTGTTCATGGTGACTGTGTGCATAAGGTCTCTATTTGAGTTGTTTGAAGCAAATGTAAATGTGATATATGTTGATTATGATAATTTGAGGATGTCCTAGGGTACATAAGGAGTGGACCTATGTAATTTTAAGTGGTCCTATATTCATGTTTTGTTTAAGGATGAGCTATATGGGTGAATAGGTCTCCATGAGACCTAGAAGAGCTATAAGTTTATTTTTTTAAAATTATAGCTACTTAAAGATGACCCATTGATGTTATGGATGACCTATGTAGATTGTGTTATCCTTGAATTTTTTAGGCTTAATTCATGGGATAACCCTTATGAAACTTATATGTTTCATAGCCCATGAGTTATAAGCATGCGAAATGAGCCCAATCACTACCTCCTTGCATTTGGTTTTTTACCTAAAAAGTTAATTTTTTAGGGAGTTTTTTTACCACATGGAGTTCAAATAATTTTATTTGAACTAAACCAATGTTTAAAATGGTGCAATCTAGATAATTTCCTCTAGACTGCATCTCAACATGCAATAACAAAAAATTTATTCACTACTTCACGTGTAAAGTTGGAGAATTTATCTGACCCTACACTTGGTCCCACCATCCCTATGGTAATTAATATACATTAATAACCATTTTTATATATAATTAACCTATTTTTATTTTTATTTTTATCACTAATTTTTACTCCTCAAATTTTTCCTCACCATTCTCAAGCTCATGTACACCCTTTGTCACCATTTTGATGCCCACTTGCATCCTTCACCATTTTCATGTTGATCCTTTCGACTCATATATGGATTTTTACCACTTTTTTCTGATATCCAACTATGGATTGAATAAATGTTTTAATTTTTTTCTTTTTCATTTTGCCCTAGTTTTCTTTGTTATGTATTATTTCCATTTTTTTCTAACTACTTTCTCCCTATCTCCCAAGTTTTTTGAACATTGTTTTGAATTCCTTGTATTTTGAAGATCCATTCCAAAACTCTAGATGAAGTGCATATAGGACTCATATAATTTTCTCCATGAGGCATGATCCAAACCTACACCCTATCCTATCCTTTCTACCCCCTACACTTTACATATTTTTCTTTGAAGTGCACCTTTTTTTACTTTCTCCTGTGAACCTCACACAAAATTCTCCAAAGTGCACATAACCCACCCTTCAACACACTTCAATGAATTTTCTCTAAGGTGCACCATAAAATTGAAACATAAGGTTTATGCTAGAGAAAATTCTCTAACCTACACTGAAACTTTCATAACCCTAAACATGGTATAGGTCATTGAATTTTTTCTAACCTACAATCAAACTTACTCAAGTATGGTGTAAACCATAGAAAAATTCTCTGATTTTCACCCAACTAAGTTTTTACCTAACTCTGATGCAAACCATAAAATTTTATCCAAATTACACAAGAAGACCTACCTATGGTGTAGTTCAGATAAAATTCTCTAAACTACACCTATATCTTTAAAAAATTATGAAATTCAAATAAAATTCTCTAAACTACATAATTTCATTCATATCATTCTAAAGCTTAGATCTTTCCCATTCTTACAATTTTCCAAGACAAATGAGAAAATTCTAACTCTAAGGAATTAAAATTCTCCCTTGCAATCACTTGATCAATGTTAAAGGATTATATTACCAAGAAAATAATCAAATACAAGTTTTAAGTTGTGTTTACAACATCTATGATTGAACCAAATATAGATCAGATCAGAGATATAGATATTAGTCATGTTGATATGGTTGAATTATTATAGAGGCTTAATAGGTACCCCATTATATAACATATGCAGGCTATCCTAAATAGTGAGATTTATTTAGCAGCTACATTCCCTATGTCAACACAAGATCTAGAGTTCATTTTGATAGGTGCTACACACTTTGATAGTCAAACCAAATTAGTCAAGGACACAGATGGAAAGGTGATCATTCAACTTGGTGAGGAATATCTAGATAGAATATTTTATCTCTAATATTTAGGAATATGTTGATGCTACTAATTGTACCACAGGTGCTCTTAGTATTGAAGAATACTTCTCATTTTAAGATTTTGAAAATCCATAGCATGAGTTAAAGTTTTTCACTATTCAATGATTGTCTATGGTGAAATAGAATCAAAGTATGAAAACTATCCACAATATCTATTGGATTTAGTGGTTGGGAGCCACCAGGGTCTATACTATTTTAATACTTAATAATTTTGAGGATTCGATATCAAACTAAATGATTATTAATAATGACCTTTAAGCCAGAGTGAATCTTGATAAAAATAAGCAAAAAGGAAGGGTAAATAAGAAAGAAACATGATTGCAAGTTTTCATCTCAAATATTATGACAAAATTCTAATTACTTTGAGCACATTTGAACAAATTTAAGTTAAGAAATAACATAAGCTCAAATTATATCACAAATTAGGAAAAATTCAAAGGAAAAATATGAATCATAAGTAAGAACCAAATTAACTTTAAAGTTTTGTTGTTATGATCTAGATAACATAAGTACATCCAAATATAGAGCAAATAACATGAAGTATATTTGAGATCTTTACAGTCAATTTAACATTTAACACAAATTAACAACCTTGTTAAAAAAGTTATAACTCAAATAATAAGAATCATTCAAATTGAAGATAACTCCTTGTAGTTGAGATATAGCATATAAATTTTAAAAAATGATCAAATAATATTTTCATAATTCCTTAGTTCTATTAAATTCTCTTGTTATCAATTGCTCAAAAATCTCCTTTACAAATGGTAACCATCTACCTATTTATAAGAAACATAGCTAGTTAACGAGTTAACTTTAAAAAATATCTAGATGTGATTAAGGATAACTATCCTTGATATAAAGCCATAATGTGACAAAAGACATGCCAAATTGATAAGAAAGAGTATATGCTAATAGACTAGCACTACAACAAGAATATTCCTTTAGGAATTCATTGGTGGGTCCTTCCAATTAACCCTATCTAAAAAATTCCTTCACCTTGGTGTATTTCTCCTTGATCATCTCAAATAAATTGTAGGATTCATTATATAATCCCCTTATTTATCCACTAATTATTAAAATTCACTATCTATCCAAGATACAGGCTCCTTGACACATTGTTATTTTGGAGTTTGCTTCCCTATAAAAGTAATGGTGCCAAAGGTTTTTTGGTTGTCCTTAGTTGAAAGAACTTGCCTGTCTATGATGCCCTAGATGTGGGTATCAACCCTATTCTTATATTCTTCATCATAAATCAAGCCTAAAGTAGTGATTTGAGAAGGGTTATTTAATATATTCCCTAGAAGTTTCTCAATCTGATTTACCAAATCTGTGTTTCTTTTGCTAAAGTCCTTAACATCACTACTCCAACTGATCAAATTTTTTTTTTATTTGTCAAAATTACCATGAGGATGTCAAAATGTCTGAGTTTGATAATATTTAAGTTTAAGCATACTTTTTCTTATGCACCTTGATGAGTTCCTCCATTTGAGCTTTAGAATTCAACCACTGGATGATCAAGGTTTGTGACATCTCAACTTGATGGTCCAAAGCACTCAATCTAGACTTAATGCTTTTTAAATTCTCAAATGCATCCATCAAGTATTTATTCATAATTTAAAATATATTCTAAATAATCATCAAGAAGACATGAGCTTCCAAATCTTGTTTCTTTTTCCAAGTTGAGGATTCTCTATTTCAATCCTTGAACTCTAGCCAAGGCCATTGTTGATTCATCCAATACCACACTATCTAAATCCTCTTGAAAAATAGGATGCTCCCCTAGTACTTGTCTTAGAATATGAGTAAAGCCTATAAATGGATCCACCTTTTTCAAGGTTAAATCCTTAGTACCAATAGTGACTTTATTTGTCACTAATGTTTCAAGAGTTGAGGTCTATAGATTAAATTGGACTAAAGGATCAAGTTCTTTCACATATGATTGTTTAATAATATCCACATTTAAACTTTTAGAGGATCTTGGGGTACCAAACCATTAGCTTTCCTTGTTATGAATAATTTTGATAATTCTCTCTACTTGTTTATTTAACATATCCTGAATCCATGGTTTGACATTATCTTTAACACCTATGTTTACTCGAGTCAGAGCTAGTGAAGGAGAAAGAGATGGGATTTTTTGTAACTTCTCGTAAACAAACCAATCAAGAATGGTTGGTCCATGAATATGATTCTCATGACTAAAAAGGTTTATTTCACTAGTGGGATGAGTGAAATTTAACCTACACCTCTTTCTTGGAGCCAATGGATCTAAGGCCAATTCTGACTGTCTCTTTCCACTACTCAATGGAACCAACTCTTTTACTACTTAATCAGATGCATATTCTTCCTTATTCAAACCATAATTATCCATGATGTTAACCAAGGAACTATCCATTATTTCTCTTATTTCCAAAGCAATTAAGTTGATAACTTCTATTGGGGAAAAAGGCCTTGGTGGGGCTACCTAAATTTGGAGGCTTTTACCAGGTGTCTGCTCAATTTTGGAATCCTCACTTTTAGCTTTACCTTTTCATTTTACATCCTAAAGTTTCTCAATTTTAGGTGAATTTGTCAATTCTCACTACTAAGGCTCAAAATATTATCCCTCAATATGTGGTTCTTGATGTGTAGTACAAAATAGATTTGGCAATAAGTGATATTGTAAAGGATGTAACTGCTATATTTCTCTTGAAGGCTTATTATCCCTGACCAACCTACATTCTAAGGTTATGTTTTACATTTTAACCCTAGATAAGACTTATTTAAAGTTATTTTCCCTTGTGTAAATACCATCCCCCATACCTGGTTGATGCTTTTATTTAGTCTTTAGGACCTTCCTATCCCAAATATGGTTATCCACCCTATTATTGGAGTCCCACATCCTAAGATCATCTAATTGGAAATAAAAAGAGTTCCTTTACACCACCATGATCTCCAAATACTTCTAATATTTGATTATAATTATACTAATGTCTAGTGGGAAGGGATGAACCTAAGCCTTTTTATTATTCTTGCAATGTCAATCTATGCCCTAGATGATTTTATAATCAATTTCTTGCTCTATAAGTCTATTGGTAACATATATGGGTAGTATGTATGACTATACCATGATTCCTTCTATCCTTATTATAGTACAATTTGGATAGAACCACACATCCCCTATGGTTTCCATTTGTTTTTATTAGAGGATGAAGTCTAGGCATATGAATACCATTGTTTGTCTTAAAAAATATTGGGAAAACACTATCACATATGAATTGCATATGATTCCTATATTTGAAAATATGAAATATTGAGTAATGATGGGAAATGGTAGTCCTACCATCAGGGGACCAATTTTGGATGCCATGGAAATTAATAGAGGTAAGGAGTGAGCCTAAGAGGTAAGACATCATAAATAATTATCTAGATGTCTTTCTATTGATGGTTATAAATTGTTTGGCCAAGAAGAAACTTATCAAGTTTCCAATGGGATGGGTTAAGTTCCACTCCAACATGAAATGGAGATAAGACACCTAGACCTTACTCACATAAGTTATAGAAGAGGTAGCAAAGGCCATATTCAATAAAGTCATAGCTACCCTAACACCTTCCCTAAATTGGGTAATAGGAATCTCACTATTAGGGGTCTTAAAAACATGGGAACCTTGGATTAACCAAGGTGAAAGAACTAAATCTAGGTTCTAGGAATTTTTCCATTCTCTTATGGAAGATCAACATGAGGTAAAGGGAGATTTTAATAAGTCTTAAAGGCCATGGGAGATATGCATGCAACCTTACTAACATTTCCCTCATGAATAATCCATTCTCCATCTACTCTATAGTCAACAAAAATAGGAACAAGAAGGTTGATGCAATGCATTACCTCTAGTTTAGTAGCTAGGAGATGAAGGCCTACCATTTAAATTGATACTAAATCCTTGTATCTCTGTTACACTAAAGCATTCCTCTTTTCTTCCTAAGAAATTAGTTACAACTCTTCAGAAAAGAAGAATAATTTAGACCAATTAATTATTACCTATACATTCAATGCTATTTAATCTAATTCTTTATCTCTAAAGACCCTTCCTCCACCATCTAAATTTAAATAAAGCTCTACTTCAATATTCATCTGTTGCCTACTTGCTACCATTGATAACAGTGTATTGTAATTGAAAAATTATCAAAGTTATCACTAAGATACGTACTCTAAATTGAATTTACAATTATCTTAAGTGTCACCTAATAAATTTGAACCAATTTTATCCTTTTTTATGGAGGGTTTAGGGTTTTCTACTTTAATGACCAAAACATCCAACTGTGATCTCATACGTGCTTTAGATATGATGGAACCTTTCTTATCACCTCTCCTATGTTTTTCAATCATGAAATATCTTTCATTTAGATATTCCACACCTACATGGATGCTATTTATTAGGGTTGAATGCCTTTCACAACAATTTTCATAAATTCCATTTGAAGAGTGACCATTGATTTTCAAAAAGTCCCTTTTATTTTGCTTTGAAAATCCAAATCCTAGTCCTTACATTTCATTATTTCTTAATCTTTGAGATTATTAATTATGCCATATATCAAGCTTTAGAGGCCTTTTAAAAGTACTCAATTGGCTCACACCATTGGATCAAATCAAGTGAGAAAGAAACCATCATCAGATCCTTGAGGAGATCTTGAGGCTTTCATGTTGATGTGCACAATTGGATCAAATCCATTGAGAAAGTGATCACCATCAGATCCTACAAGAAGCTTACCTTTTTAATCAATAAAAAGACTTATTCCAAGTTCTTATGTCTCAATATTGTCTTTGTAAGACAACTAAGAATCTCTTAAAAAGGATTTAGAAATACCCCCATTGATTAGGCTTAAAAAATTATCTAGGTTAAATTTGATGGGTCTAGTCCTGTCAAATACATCCTCACATATGTCAAATGATGGGAATGAACCTATCAACTTTAAGACAATGAAATTTTTCTAATTCAATTTAAATTTGATGGGTTTATTCCCATCAAATACGTCTTCATAGATGTCAAATGATGGGGGTGACCCTGTCAATTTTAAAACAATGAATCTTATCAATCTAATAACTGAGTGCCACATGTAAAACCATCAGGAGATTCTTAAAGCTTTAGGGATTTTCTAAGTTAAATTTTATGGGTTCATTCCTATCAAATATGTCCTTGTAGATGTCAAATAATGGGAGTGAACCTATCAATTTTAAGACAATGAAATCTTTCTATTTCAATTTAAATTTGATAGGTTTGGTCTCATCAGATACATCCTCATAGACATCAAATGATAGGGGCAAACTTATCAGTTTTAAAATAATAAAACTTATCAAAATAATAACTAAATGCCATGTGTAAAACTATCAGGAGATCTCAAAGCTTTGGGGATTATCTAAGTTAAATTTGATGGGTTCGATCCTACCAAATACATCCTCACAAACATCAAATGATGGGGGTGAACCTGTCAATTTTAAGACAATAAAATATTTCTATTTCAATTTAAATTTTATGGGTTTAATCTCATCAAATACATCCTCATAGACATCAAATGATATGGGTAAACCTATTAATTTTAAAATAATGAAACTTATCTTTCACACCATTAGATTTAAAACCTCAGATTAAGCAATCATTGTTGGATCTTCACTGGGACCTAAATCATTAATTGTATGCCTTTCTAAAATACTTTAAGCTATATGCACTATTGGATCAAATCCAATGAACAAGCACAAAGTGTTAGATCTAAAAAAGTGCATAAACTTTAAGCTAAAACTTGATTATGCATAAAATTTCCCATTAGACTTTCCCATGAACATTTAAATTCAAATTCCTAGGGTTTATTATTTGGGAACCCTACCTTCTTTCATGGAACTTGTAATTAATAACCTTCAATATGATTTTTTAACAACATCAAAAAATGATCAAACAATATTTCACACTTATTCCAAGATATAGAAGATTGAGAAACAATCACATGGGTCCCCTTTCCAAAAGAGAAAAAATAAGATGGGGGGTGTTGGTCTCAACAAATAGTGACTCACAGGGGAAACATAACAATATGTTGGAACACAAATTTCTGGTTTAAACATGTACATGCATTTTATTTCCCTTTTTGGACATATATTCTCTTCTAAATCAACTTTCAATTTGAAACAAGTTCCTTATGTATAAAATTTAAACTTAGATATTAAAACATAAACATGCAATGTGTGCTTTGATTCCACTTACTATTTGTCATAAATTTCAAGAAATAATGTCTAGGTTCATATCCTTTTGGTCCATTATACTTAACTTTAAGTGATTTTAGATATTCTTTAATCATAATAACTATTAATTTATGGGATGCTTACGTATTTCTCTACAACCAGCTAGACATCTATAGCCCTGACATAGATACCTTTGGCTCTACTCAAGGTCTTGTTCCACTACCAGCCAAATGTCAAAATCCCAGGTGAAGATTACCTAAATCACCTTTACTTCTATCTCCATAGATTTTTTAATGAGCTCTCTTTTTTTATAGGTCCTTTTACAAAGGTTAGAAACCAATATAGCCTATTTTTAAAGATTTGGTTAAATGTTTTAGCATCATGATACTTTCCCCTTTAACTAAAACTTTAGTCCATGATAAGAATGTGTTTTAAGTGTAAGCATGCATATGAGTTAATAAATTGAATTCACATTGTATACATATGATTCTTCTTAAAACCAAGTTTTGATGTAGAATAAGGTTTAAATCTTTGTAGGATAATAAATTCTTATACCAATTTATACCAATATCTCTGGTTGCTTCATACTACATCATTGTCAGCCATGGTCACCTTTGCAAGATTCATACCCACATTCTTGAGCAATTCTAAACCAAAAATAAAAATCTAAGACTTTACCTCAACCAAGAGAAACCAAAAAACAAGAAGAAGAGCAAAAAATGTAAACAAAACAAATATACACAAACCAAGCAAGGAAAAAAAATAAGAAATAGAACTAACTAGCCTACCTATTCTAATTTTAGCAATCTTACACATTTACTCCATGAAGACCTCCAATGGGGAAGTAACAAAGTAATGTCTGAGATATTGTCCATTAGTAGGTAATGTGAAATTTACTCCTTGGATATATTTTTATGATTTGGTAAGGACTAATCCATAAAGGAATGAATCTACCATGATTACCTTTGGGTTCTGATGCCTTGTTCCAAAGAAGGACAAAATCTCCCTATTTAAATAACTTCACTTTGGATCTCTTATCAAATCATCTCTTCATGATTTATTGGTGTCTACTAAAGTTTATAAATGTTTTGTCTCTAGCATCTTCCATTTGAATAATGTCTAACAGTTGAGAATTAGCAAGTTCCTGACTATCTTCCATGTATTCATGCATGAATGTGAACGTAGACAACTTCAAAGTGATGGGAAAGATGGACTTATGAACATATAACAACAAAAATGGTGAATCTTTTATAGCTTATTTGATCTTGATTCAATTTACCCATAATGCAAACTTAAAAAGTTTATGCCATGTTTTAGGTTTATCTTCATCAGATTTCTTGATAGCCTTCATCAAATTTTTATTTGTCAATTGTTAAACACCATTTCCTTGAATATATTGATTAGAATAAAAATTGAGTGTAATGCCTTGTTCATAATCCCATTCTACCATTTTAATAGAAATGAATGTAAATCCATTATCACACACCAAATAAACTAGGTTTCCAAATCTAGTACAAATATTTTCTTCTATGAAATTGATCACTTCATTTGTTCTACATTACTTAGTGGCTACTTCCTCAGTCCACCTAGTACAATAATCTATATCAGTCAAGATAAACTTATGACCTTCAAAATAATTGAGGTTTATTACTCTAACAGATTCTAATCCCCATTGTGCAAAAGGTTTATCTACCATCACAGGTTGTAAAGGCATGGCTACCTTTGGTTCATATGTGATAAATATCTGACATGAATGGCACTCCCTCATTCATTAATCATAGAATAATTCATTCTACATTTTTAAAGTTGATTCTCATGAAAGCTATAGGATGATCATTCCCATCATCCTTTTGAGTTAACACTATAGCCATATTATGCTCAGAATCAAATGAATATAGATATAAATCCTTTGAAAAATTAGGACTTATGAGGACAATAGATTTAGTAAATGCCTTCTTAATGTTAGTGAATGCCTTCTTGGATTCTTGATTCCAAGAAATTATAGCATCTTTCATAAGCATGTCATTTAAATTTTTAACAATCTTAGCAAAGCTTGAAATAAACTTCCTCATGAAATTAATCCTTCCAAAGAATGACTTAAGTTCTTTTTAGTTGTTGGGCAAACCAATTTTAGAAATGACCTCTATTCTATTAGGATCCATAGAGATTCCATCTTTGTTAATGACATGTCTCAATAATTTTCCCTTAGTGACATAGAATATGCTTTTCTTGGGGTTAAGAGATATACATACCCCTTGCATCTATCAAATACTTGTCTCAAATGTATGAAGTGCTCTTATTTATTTTTATAAAATACTATAAGATAATCCATATATATGATGATACACTTTCCCACTAATCCTTGGAAAGCATGATGCATGTCCCTTTGAAAATTTTCCCCTACATTAATTAATCTCAAAAGCATTCTCTTGTAAGCATATGTTCCCCATTTAGTAGTAAAAGCTATTTTCATCCTATCCTCTGGAGAAACAATCTCTTGGTTATACCTATAAAATTCATCCAAAAAGGACATAATTTAAGATCTTAAAATAGTTTAGATAACTTATTCTAGAGAAGGTAAATGATAATAATCCTTTTTAGATGCTTTATTCAAATTTCTAAAATCTATGCACAATCTTATTTTTCCATGCTTTTTTCTGATTGGGACTAGGTTTTCCACCCAAGTAGAATGCCTAATATAAAACACTATCCTTTCATCCAATAACTTCTTGACTTATTTAAAAATCATGGGTTCTAAAATAGGGTTGACTAGCCTTTTCTTCTATCTAAAAGGTTTACAACCTTCTTCAAGAGGTATGGTATGAGTAATGACCCTCAGGTCAAATATTTTCAAATCTTCATAAGACCAAGCAATTACATCCTTATATTTTTTAATCAACTCTCTAGCTTTCCTATTTTCCATTTTAATGAAAGCCTTCCCTATATTCACCATTTAGGGTTGATCATGTGAGCCAAGATTCATTGCATGATAATCCTTACCATTTACCTTAGGTGCTTCAATTTTTTTGTCAAAATCAAATAGTCTTTCCAATGAAATCATCCCTTTAGGTATCTTATTATCACTTAATTGGATTATTTTACCATTAATTTCCTCCTCATGAGAAGTGTCATCAATCTCATCAATAATGTGAGCTTCAAAATCCATAAAATTATTTAATAAATCTATGATATGTTGATCATCATTAAAAACTTGGAAATGATTTATATTGTCAGGAACTAAAGGATAAGGTATTAACTCAATACTAATGCTTTGAGAATCATGATAAGGCATGAGGTTAGCTACAAAAGAGGCAAGCTCATTAGTAGTTTTTTTCTTCTCTTGGAATAGCTAAGATGTTGAAAGCATCAAAAGATTTGATCTAATCCCACACCCTAAACTTATATCTCTTTAATTAAGATAATTTAGACTAGTACTTGCTTTTCACTTGGTTAACCATAAGTTTAGTGTCTCCATAGACAAGGAGTTATTTAAATTTATGTTTAATGGCAAACTATAATATGAGTATGAGAGCTTCATACTTAGCCAAATTATTGGTACAAAGAAATTATAACTTATAGGCTGCATGGCATTTCTTTTATGAAGGATTCATCAATACAATATTAGCTCCTAATCTTGATTTTCATTTGGCACCATCAATGTATAACTTACAAAAA
Organism: Torreya grandis; assembly: GCA_037957365.1. NCBI lineage: Eukaryota > Viridiplantae > Streptophyta > Pinopsida > Cupressales > Taxaceae > Torreya > Torreya grandis. The sequence goes on from JARHVA010003340.1 coordinate 65,275, forward strand.
CCACACATTTGAGAAGGACTCTCAGACTCTAGTTCTTTTGTAATTTCCAAAGTGAAAACTCCCAAATCAAAATCCAAGAAATTTACCCTTTTGTTAACAACATTATATTCTATTATCATGTGTTTCATTCAAGTTCCCTTTCTACTCTTACTTGATTTGAAACACCTTTTCAAGGAAGCCATAAGTGTGAAAAATTATTAGACATATAGCCATTTAAATATTTAGTCCATTCTCTACCTAAAATTAATACATAAGCACTAAGCATTTCTACCACTTGGATATCAATGAATTGTTGAACCCTTGGTCCACTAGCTAGCTATATATTCACATTTAATAATTCTCCTACAACCTTAAATCTAGATTTCTCCAATTAAGTGACTACCCTATCAGATTTGATTGGAATTAACTTGAGTGGTTCACATATCCTAGTAGGTATAATGTTGGTTGAAGCTCCCGAATCTAACAAATAATTATGGACATTTTTTCCAAACATCTTGACTATAAATAAAAAGGGTGGGGACTCTGCTTTGATCATTTGTATAATTACATTTGCACTATCATTCTAAGGGGGTTTCCCACTTTTTTTGAAAAATATTCTAAGATTAAGTCTCTTTGTTATGTGATTTGAGTTATCTCATGTAGAGTGATATTAACTTTAATCTTTTTCATATCTTCCATAATGTTGTAGCTAGTTTTGCTTGGAGGATCAATAGTTAATGTTAACTTTGAATAACTTCCTCTAGGAGGTTCAAGATTATTCTTTGATATAGTGTCTAGAGGGGTCACATAATTATTAGGAGGGGTAGAGGTAGTCAATGGTTATTTTTATTCCCTATTTCTCAGAGGATATGTTTTCAAAAATTATTGAAATGCTTGAATTTACTTAATAATATTCTTAGGCTCATTAGCTTCTTAAAATGGGAAATTAAATGTTTCTACCATATGTATTGGGTTAGATGGTTTCGATTAAGAAGAATTTATAGCAACCTCTTTGTTTAGAACCACTTCAAATGTGTCAATTTCTTCTTGAAAAGCTTTAAAAGCTTTACAAAAATCAATACAATCAATCTCACCATGTTTGGAAGTAGCATGTACCCTACAATAATCTAGTAAGGAAATATTAGTGAGGTTTATATCCATACTCTTTATTCTAGGGAAAGACTCATTAGTTTTTTTATTATAGAAAATATCATTTTAGAACATATTCCTAGGTCTGTTGAATTTTTGGAAAGTGAAGTTCCTTCTAGAATTGTCATTAGCATTACCAACTTGTTTTTGCAATTGTAGAAAATCAGTGCTAAGCTTTTATACCATTTTGATTATAGATTCATTCTCATTTTCTGAAACCTAAATTTTTTGACTTTGGTTAGTATTAATTTCATTGGTAGGAACTAAATCCTTTTGATCATTGTCATGAAATCCATTAGCAACTTGATGGCTTAATAAGCCTATATTTTGATTAGAAGTAGCATGAATAGTAGGCAATACATTCAAAGCAAGAAACTAGTTTAATGTTGGAGTATTTTGGTTATTACTTGGGAAAAGGTTTAATGCAAGCATTTGAGGATTAAAATTTGGGATAAATAATCCATCTATCCTTGGGGTTATATTTGATCACTACTAACCACTACTTCAGAATAGGCCTAAGCTAATGTGATGATAAGTGGAATAGCTATCTTCAAAAATACATAAGTCATGGGGTCAACAACATCTTTATACACCTCTAACTCTAAAGCTTCATTATGTTTATATGGATCCATAGTCTAGCTAAACATCTTTTCAAACCTTGCATTGAATGACCTAATAGGTTCACTAGTATCTCTCTTAATAGTTGTGAATTGATGATAAATGACATAAGGGCTTATGATCTTTCCAAATTGATCAATAAAAATAGTTTTAAAATTATTCCATGAAACAATACAATTGTCAGGTAAATTAAGGAACCATTCATATGCAACATCTTTAAATGTATAAGAGAACAACCTACATACTACATCTTCATGAATAACATTCAACAATCCTAATCCAGATTATAAAGATTTAACATGTTCTTCAGTAGTCATAATACTAGTTGGACTAAATATTGGCAAATATTTTTCTAGATTATGTGGTAAATCCTGAACCACACCTGTTATATTGATATGGGAACTTCCAAGCCATGCCATGTTTAGATGAAGATCAAGCATAAGAATCCATTGCAAAGGTGATGATGGTAGATATTTAGAATACCTATGCTTACCTCTATCTTTCCTAGTCCTTCTATGAGTTTCTAGTTCAACCAAGGGTTCTCTAGTTTCTAAATGTTATCTAGTCCTTATCTTTGGTAATTCCATCTTGAAGACTAAGGATAATATTTTAAAACATGGTGTAACACATTAACTTTCAAATAATGACAAATAATATTTACACTAAGCTTAATTTTCAAAAAAATTGTCAATAAGAGGACAAAGGACATCAATCTTTAGCTAAACAAGTTCAAATATATACTAAATTATGTAAAGATAACCAATATTTGCAACTTATGACTCAAATAAACTTCTTATTGTCAAATAATTATCAATTTTGAGTAAAATAAGCCATCCTAACTCCAAATACTAATAAAGTTTTACAATAAAAGTTGTATTTTTGCAAAGGCTACCAATCTTTACACAATTTATGTTAAAAGAAACATAAGTATGTAAAATTTAGATAATTCCCACCACATATGCTCCTAAACATATTAAACATCTTTAAAGAGGCCCTCCTTCTAGCACCAGTGAGGCTTCTCCTATTCATGTTTCTAATTGTACCACAGGTGCTCTTAGTGTTGAAGAACACTTCTCATTTTAGGATTTTTAGAATCCATGGCATGAGTTTTAGTTTGTGACTATTCAATGATTGTCTATGGTGGAATAGAAGAAAATTATGAAAACTATCCACAATATTTATTTGATTTAGTGGTCGGGAGCCACCAGGGTCTATACTTTTTGAATACTTAATAATTTTGAGGATTCGGTAGTCAAACTAAATGATTATTAAGAATGACCTTTAAGTTGGAGTGAATCTTTATAAAAATAAGAAAAAAGGAAGGGCAAAGAAGAAAGAAATGTGATTTCAAGTTTTCATCTCAAATATTATGAAAAATTTCTAATTAATTTGAGCACATTTGAACCGATTTATTTTATAAAATAACATAACCTCAAAATAATCATAAATTAGGCAAAATTCAAAGGAAAAATATGAATCATAGGTAAGAACCTAATTTACTTTATAGTTTTATTGTTATGATCTAGATAACATAAGTACATCTAAATATAGAGCAAATAACATGAAGTATATTTGAGATCTTTAGAGTCAATTTATCATTTAGCACAAATTAACAACCCTATGACTAAAAATATAACTCAAACAATAAGAATCATTAAAATTCAAGATAACTCCCTATAATTGAGAGATAGCATACATATTTAACAAAATGATCAGACAATCTTTTCAAAATTCCTTAGTTTTATTAAATGCTCCTATTATCAATTACTCAAAAAAATCTCCTTTACAAATAGTAACAATCTTCCTATTTATAAGAAACATATGCATTTAATTGGTTAACTTTCAAAAATATCCAGATGTGGATAAGGATAGTTGTCCTTGATATAAAGCCACAATGTGACAAAAAACATGCCAACTTGACAAGAAAGAGTATATTCTAATAGAGTAGCATACATTTTACAATAAGAATATTCCTTTAAGAATTCATTGGTGGGTCCTTCCAATTAACCATATCTAAAAAAAGTCCTTCACCTTGGTATATTACTCCTTGATCAACTCAAAATCCACTATAGGCTTCATTATAAAATCCCTTCTTTATCCACTAATTTTTTAATTTTCACTATTTGTCCAAGATATAAGTTCCTTAAGACATTGTTCTTCTTCAATTTGCTTCCCTAAAAAATTAATGGTATCAAGGATTTTTTGGTTGTCCTTATTTTAATGTCTTTAGCTATCTATGATGCCCTGGATATGGATATCAACCCTCTGCTTGTATTCTTCATCATCAATCAAACCTAAAGTAGTCATTTGAGAAGGGTTATTTAATAGATTCCCTAGAAGTTTCTCAATCTGATTTACCAAATATGTGTTTCTCTTGCTAAAGTCCTTAACATCACTACTCTAGGTGATCAAATATTCTTGTTTATCTATCAAAATTACCATGAGGATTTCCATATATCTGAGTTTGATAGTCTTGAAGTTCAAGGCCTACTTTGTCTTATACACCTTGATGACCTCCTCCATCTAAGCTTCAAAATTCTTCCACTAGATGATCAAGGTTTGTGTCATCTTAACTTGATGGTCCAAAGTACTAAATCTAGAATTATTTCTTTAAAAATTCTTGAATGCATCCATCAAATATTTATTCAATATTTGCAATATATTTTTAGGAATTTTCAAGAAGACCTAAGCTTCCAAATCTTGCTTTTATTTTTCCAAGTTGAGGATTCTCTGTTTCAATCCTTGAACTCTATCCAAGGCCATTGTTGATTGATCTAGTACCACACTAGCTATATCCTCTTGAAAAATAGGATGTTCCCCTACTACTTGTCTTATAATAGGAGTTAAGCCTATAAATGGCTCCACCTTCTGTAAGGTGAACTCCTTAGTACCAATAGTGACTTTCTTGGTCACTAATATTTCAAGAGTTGAGGTATTTAGATTAAATTAGACTAGAGGATCAAGTTATTTTACCTATGGTTGTTCAAGAATCTCTACATTTGAAATTTTAGAGGCTCCTGGGGTACCAACGCATTAGCTTTCCTTGTTATGAAGATTCTAGATGCTTCTCTTTACTTGTTTATTCAAAATATCTTAAATCCATGGTTTGAAATTATCCCAAACACCTATGTCTACTCGAGTCATAGCTAGTGAAGGAGAAAGAGATGGGATTTTCTATAACTTCCCATAAACAAACCAATTAGAAATGGTTGGTCTATGAATAGGATTTTCATCACTAAAGAGGTTTATTTCACTAGTTGGGTGAGTAAAAGATAACCTAGGCCTCTTTCTTGGAGCCAAGGGAACTAATCCAATTCTTCCTATCTCTTTCCACTACTCAATGGAATCAACTCTTTGCCTACTTCCTTAGATGGGTCTTCTTCCTTATCCAAACAATAAGTATCCATGATGTTATCTAGGTCACTCTCCACTATTTCTCTAGTTTTCAAACCAATTAAGCTGATAACTTCTATTGGGGAAGAAGTCCTTGGTAGGGATGATTAAATTTGGAGGCTTTCAATAGGCCTCTACTCAATCTTGGACTACTCACTTTTAGCTTTACCTTTTCCTTTTACATCCTTAAGTTACTCAATATGAGGTGACTTTTGTCAATTCTCCCTATTGAGGCTTAGAAGATTGTCACTCAATAGGTGGTTCTTGATGTGTACTCCCAGATGGCCCTGGTAACAAGTGATATTGTAAAGGATGTAACTACCATATTTCTCCTGAAGGCTTATTATCCCTGACCAGCCTAGATCCTAAGGTTATGTTGTAGTTTTTAACCCAAGCTAGGACTTATTCAAAGTTATTTGCCCTTGTGTAAATACCATCCCCCACACCTCGTTGATGCTTGTACTTAGTATTTGGGAGCTTCCTATCCTAAATATGGTTAGCCACCATATTATTAGGGTCCCACATCTTAATATCATCTAATTGGAAATCAAAAGAGTTCATATGCACCACCATGTTCTCCAACTAATTCCAATCTTTGATTATAATTCTACCAATTTCTAGTGGGAAGGGATGAACTTGAGCCTTTTTATTCTTCTTACAAGGCCAATCTATGCCCTATATGGTTTAGTAAATAATTTCTTGCTCTGTAAGTTTACTAGGAACATATATGGGTAATATGTATGGCTGGATCATGATTCTTTCTATCCTTATTCTAGTAAAATCTAGATAGAAACACATGTCCCCCATTGTCTCCACTTATTTTTTGATTAGAGGATGAAGTCTAGGCATAGGAATATTGGTGATTATCTCAAAAATAACTAGGAAGACACCATCACATATGAATTTCATATGATTCCTATATTTGAAAATATGTAGTTTAGAGTAATGATGGGAAATGGAAGTCCTACCATCAAGGGGCCAATTTTAGATGCTAGGGAAATTAATAAAGGCAAGGAGTGAGTCTAAGAGGTAAGACATCATAAACAAATGTCTGGAGGTTTTTCTCTTGATGGCTGCAAACTGATTGGACAAGAAGAAGCATATCAAGTCTCCAATGGGAAGGGTTAAGTTCCACTACAATATGTAATGTACATAAGACACCCATACCTTACTCACATAAGTTGTAGAAGAATAACCAAAGTCCATATTCAATAAGGTCATAGCTACCCTAACACCTTCTTTGAATTGGGTAATATGAATCTCACCATTAGGGGTACTAAAAACATAGGAACCTTGGATTAACCAAGGTGAAAGAACAAAATATAGGTTCTGGGAATTTGTCCATTCTCTTAAGGACTATCAACATGAGGTAAAGGGAGATTATAATAAGTCTCAAAGTACATGGGAGATATGCATGTAAATTTATTGACATTTCCTTCATGAAAAATCCATTCTCCATCTACTATGTAGTCAAAAAAAATAAGAACAAGAAGGTTGATACAATACATTACCTCTAGTTTAGTATTTGCATGATGAAAGCCTTCCATTTGAATTGATACTAATTCCTTGTATCTTTGGTACACTAAAACATTCCTTTTTTATTCCTAAGAAATTTGTTGCAACTTTTAGAAAAAGAAGAATAATTTAGACTAATTCCTTATTCCTTATACATTTAATGATGTTGAATCTAATTATGTATCTATAAAGACCCTTCCTTTACCATCTAAAGTTAAATAAATCTCTACTTCATCCTTCATCTATTGCCTTCCTAATTCCAGTGAAAATATTGTATTGTGATTGCAAATCTATAAAAGTTATCACTAAGGCTCCTACTCTAAGTTTAGTTCACAATTATCTCAAGTTTCACCTAATCAATTTGGACTGATTATAGCCTTCTTTATGGAGAGTTTAGGGTTTTTTTGCTTTAATGACCAAAACATCCAAATTTAATCTCATACATGCCTTAGATATGATGAAACCTTTCTTATCACCTCTCTTTTGTTTTTAAATCATGAATATATTTCATTTGGATCTTCCACACCTACGTGGAGCATATGTGGCAAGGTTCAATGAATTTCATGGAAATTTTCATAAATGTCATTTGAAGAGTGACCATTGGTTTTTAAAAAGTCCCTTTTATTTTGCTTCGAAAAGCCAAATCTCAGTCTTTGAATTTCATTGGTTCTTAATCTTTGATCTTATTAATTATGTCATCTATCAAGATTTAGAGGCCTTTGAAAAAATTTCAACTAACTCACATCGTTGGATCAAATCAAGCAATCAAGTGACCACCATCATATCCTTTGAGAGATCTTGAGGCTTCCATGCTAATGTGCACTTTTAGATCAAATCCATTGAGCAAGTGATCACCATCAGATCCTATAATAAGCTTACCCTTTTAATCAATAAAAATAATTAGGCCAAGATCTTATGTCTCAATCTTGTCTTCATAAGACAACTAAGAATATCTTAAAAAGGATTTAGAAATACCCCGTTTGATTAGGATTAAAAAATTATCTAGGTTAAATTTGATGGGTTCAGTCCTTTCAAATACGTCTTTATAGATTTCAAATGATGGGGGTGAACCTATCAATTTTAGTACAATGAAATCTTTCTATTTTAATTTAAATTTTATGGGTTTGGTCTTATCAAATACGTCCTGATAGACATCAAACGATAGGGGTGAACCTATCAATTTTAAAATAATGAAACTTATTGATCTAATAATTAAATGCCACATGTAAAACCATCGAGAGATATCAAAGCTTTAGGGATTATCTAAATTAAATTTGACATGGTTGGTCCTATCAAATACATCCTCATAAATGTCAAATGACGGGGGTGATTGTTCCAATTTAAATTTGATGGGTTTGATCCCATCAAATATGTCCTCATAGACATCAAATGATGAGGGTAAATCTATAAATTTTGAAACAATGAAACTTATTGATATAATAAATGAATACCACATGTAAAACCATTGAGAGATCTCAAAACTTTGGGGATTGTCTAAGTTAAATTTGATGGGTTTGGTCCTTTCAAATATGTCCTCATAGATGACAAATGATGGGGGAAAACCTCTAAGTTTTAAGACAATGAAATATTTTTGTTTAAATTTAAATTTTATGGGTTTGGCCTTATCAAATACAATCTCAAAGACATAAAATTATGGGGGTGGACCTATCAATTTTAAAATAATGAAACTTATCTTTCACACCATTAGATTTAAAACCTCAGATCAAGCAATCACCTTTGGATCTTCACTAGGTCTTAAATGATTAACTGTATGCCTTTATAAAAATATTTGAGCTTAATTCACCATTGGATCAAATCCAAAAAATAAGTGTAAAGCATTAGATCTAAAAAATTGCATGAACTTTAAGCTAAAACCTGATTATGCACAAAATTTCATGCTAGACTTTCTCATGAACTTTTAAATTCAAATCACTAAGGTTTATTGTTTGGGAACCCTACCTTCTTTCATATAACCTATAATTAATAACCTTTAAGATGATTTTTTAAAAATATAAAAACATGATTAAATAATCTTTCACACATATTCTAGGATATATAAGCTTAGGAAACAATCACATGGGTCACCTTTCCAAAAAACAAAGATTGGAGGTGTTGGTCTCAATAGAATATTATGATATAAATATGAAATAATCCTAATAATATTATGATAAGAATCTTGATAAGTTCAAAAGACACATCAATTCTCATTGGTTCATAAATTCTTGACATTCCATTATGAGATGGCCCAAGTACTTTTATCACAGTGATTTCCTAAAAGAAGTAGGGGATTTAATCACCCTCCTAACAAGAGTCAAAGGGATACCAACATCAAATGTATTCTAAGAATGGATTTATCATTACATTTTCATCATCAAAAAAGTCAAACAAAGAATCTACTAGGGAAAATAGATTAGTGATGCCATATGTCACTAGCTCTCTAAGGTGACCTCTTGTCTAAAATTCTCTATGACTTCCTATTTGGTATATGTTGCAGCTAGCATGAAATATTTCCCATGATTAACCGATGTTGGTGAGAGAAATAAGGTTCATGTACATGAATATTACCCACAATTAACTCTTATAAAATCATTAAACATTACAGGAGAGTTAATGATGCCTTATTTTATAAGTTCATTTGTATTTTCAATCATGACCTTGAGAAAAACATAATTTTAGATGAATCATGGGCAATAATCAATAAGATTGGTTGTATTTTTCTATAATTCCCAACCTTCACATACATCAAGGTAGGGGGTTTGATGAACAACCTTATATGTTTCCTAGGTACCCAAGTGATAAGCTAATTTTGATGGAGATGTGCTAACAAAAGATGAGTGTGCATAAAAAATAGTCTGATACTTACAAGTGAGGCTTCAATTTTCCCATTAGCATTGGCTAATATAAAATTTCAACCACTCTAAAATCCAAGACAATGGAGACTAAAACATAATGGATTAATATAAATAGATTCAAAATTAGGAGAGATTTTAATTATATAATGATGAAGGAAAATCTAAAAGGGAACTATACTCATATACATAGAATTAAAGATATTTGTGTAGAGTACAAAACTGATGACGATGTGAGAAAGTTGTATTACATCCATCTCACTACTGACCAAATTATCAATATAATGTTGGATGATATTCCAAAATATTTTTCAGATGATGAGAATGTATTAGACCCATCATATGAGGGTAATCAAATTATTTCAACTCCTCTTCCTCTAATATAATGGTCTGTGAAAGAATTCACATCTACTAGAGATAGATTTCAACTTGTTCTTACAAATAATAATGATTGGTTAGAATCAAAAGGTATTAAATTGAAAAAATAAAAAATTAGGTTTGATAAAGAATATGATGAAGACAATGCTAAGAAGCATAAGGACTGAGAACAAAAAACAAGGAAGATGCCTCCACCTCTACATAGAAACTGAGGTTTATATTTGTAATTCAAGGAAAAAGAAAGGGAAAAGAAGCTAAAGTATAGAAAAGTGTTCAAATAGAGAAAGAATAAGACCCAATCATAAGTGAGGCACCATCTCAACCAATGACTTCACAGCCATCTCAACCAGTGATTCAACAATTTTCACAACCAGTGGCCTCATATCTAAATATTTTTTAAGTTGAAACTTCAAAAATGGTAGATTCAAAAGTATTTTATTTAATTCCTCCCCTTATTACTCTAATTTTTACAATTGTATCTACCATTCCTCTCTAGATTTTTCTTTCATCCGCTCCATCACCTACCAATGCCATATTTTTCCAAGTCCCTTCACAAGGTACGTTAGATCAAGTTTTTGATTCTCTATCTAATCTACCTAGTCCATCAAAATCACTGGGATCACCTACCAGTTTATACTTCACCCAATAATATATAGATAAATTTATGTCCAAACCATCTTATAAATTGACAAAGTCCTTTCCACTCCTATATCCTACTTGCCAATAGGGACCAAAGTTTATGTCATGCCAACTCAGACTCCACCAATCATAACAATAATTCTGTTAGCATCTACACTACTAGATACCATCATCTAACCTTCCATTCCACCCATTTCACAGACCATTTACCTTTCCCAAACATCATAATCCTTGGTATCCTCCACACCAAAGATCCATCAGCCTTTCCTCTTTAGATCATGAATCAAACATCCAAGAGGAAGAAACAAGTTGTTTCTCCTAATGATTTTAATTTTGGTCAACTTGTGTTGGTAAAACCAAAAATAAAAAAGAAGGATAAGATAATATCAAGAGTAATTTTTGATGATAGACATAAGTATTCTAAAGTTACAGTGCCTCTTGAAGTTATAAATATTGAAGATATCCAAGAATCTAAATATGTAGTAGGATAGATTGATCTTGGGAAGAAAACTCATGAATGTGCAAAGGAAGATTTGTGAGAAGAAATGGTATCCTATAAATATTGAAGATATCTAAGAATATAAATATGCAGTAGGATGGATTGATCTTGGGAAGAAAACTCATGAATGTGCAAAGGAATATTTGTGAGAAGTAATGGCATCCTTGATCTAGAGATACAATAAGGATAAGAAAATCAAGGATCAACTCAAGATACAAGTAGATCAATTGACTTTAGTTATATTGAATATCACACAATAATCTGAGTCAATTAAACTTATTGAGAATGAAACCAAGGAAAAATCAATTCAATAGGTGGAAAAGATTGGATCTCAAGGGCAGGTAGTTAATGCCTAGCTTGAAAGATTGTCAATATAAGGTAGTCAATGGTTATGTTCTACCATTGAATTTTTGAATAAATTGAGTGAAGTGAAAATGTAAATTTAGAAAACACTCACTCATGACTTGGACTTAACAAAAAAATATATTCATACATGGACTCAACTATGCTAATTCAAGCTAAAACTCTTGGGTGTACAGAAGGTCATGCCAAGTAGGAAAGTGTTCATAGAATATAAAGAGGCAATGAAGAATAAGATGGAAGTTCTTAAGAATATAATTAAATATCTTGAATAATATAAAGATATGTGCACTGATAAGGTGTTATACCTTATAAATAAGATTTGAGAATTTCCTTTCTAAGATAAAGATGACTCCCAAGAAATTCTTCCTATGGAAATAGTAGTTCAAGAGTTCACATCCTTGATTCAAATAGAGATTAAAATAGGAAAATTCACACTATAATCCATTCAAAAAATGATTGAGTTTCAATTCATAATGGATAAATTACAAATAATCTTGGATAGAAGTAAAGGCATACCAGCTGATCTAGTGGTCTCTATCACAAAGGTCATTACCATCTCTAGAATTGCATTGGGGCTAGATAAAAAAGAGTTATAGACCACCCTGAAGAGATACGAAGCATATCTAGAGAAGAAAAAAAATAAGAAATTCCTATGTCTAAGACTTAGTTAATTTTTGTAACTTTTCATATGTAATTTTGTTTGGTGTAATTAGCTCATAGGAAAAGTATATAGTCCTAAGTTAAATTGGACTATGTCAATGAATAATTCAATGTATTTATGTTTTTCCTATTTTTATTCATAGCTCCTCTCTATAAAGAGGAGGATTATATTTTTTAAAAAGGATCACAAGGGGATATAGAAGTGAAATGTTACTGAATTGATAAGCAATTTTTGAAACTTTGTGTTTATATTATAAATCTTGAATTTCATCAATGTAAGAAAATCAAGTGATATTTAAATATTTGTGTTGGAATATACTTGTGGTGTATTTGGAATGTTCTTATGTATTCTAAATTACATTTTCTTGTGATTTTATTTGATTTTGGTGTGAAATTTTTTATAAATGAAAGGTGTTAAGAAGCTAATTTTGGAGTCTTTGAGCTACATTTTAGTTATTGGGTTTGTGTTCATCATTAGAAGTGACTTACCATGGAGAATTTGGGCCTAAATTTATTCTTATTTGGTGATTTTAATATTTTTTGGAAATAAATTGAAGACTTTGGGCTGTAATTTGTTCAATCTATTCATGTTACTTTACTGGTATCATTCTAGTTACTATTTCAACTAACTAATCAAAATATCAGTTATCTTTTCTCCATCAAGTAGTTTTAAATTTTCATAATAGATTGTAAAGAATGGAAGGAAGTTTGTAAGTAAACATAAATTATAAAAAAATATGTTTGGATGATATGAAAACACCCACTTTGATAGAATTAGTGTAATTAAGAGTAATTAATTACTTGTGTTAGTTAGTAATAAGAAGGAAGCCTCCCCTTTCCTTGAGGAGAGATTTATCTCATCACACTATGGCTAAAAGTAACATTTTTTTAACATTATATCGGTAACAAAATATTCACCCAATATTTTTTGGTGAATCTATTGTGGACATGAACATGCAATCAAGAGCTACACTCATTTAGTTAAAAAAGGATTATCACCTTATTATTTGCTATTATTTTTTTGTAGTTAATCTCTTTTTCTTTCAAGATACTTTCATGATCTAGTGAAAAAAAGCTACACTCATGGTAGAAGGGTAGTGGGACACATGGATCCAACATTTTAGTTGTTTCAAGAACATAACTTTGATATTTTGCTAGTACATGCAAGGTCACCTCTTCAACATACAACAAGTTTTCCACCTACCAATACAAGATTTCCTATACCAGGTGAATCTTCCAACTTTTATATGGTATTACCCATTTTACCTTTGAAAATATTTTTTATTACTCCATATAATCCACAAAAAATGGATATTCAAGGTTCATCATGAACTACTTTTATTTAGTTAAACTTGACACCACCATCTCATGAACTACCTCATGGTTCCCAAAAAAAAATTCCCAAGTTCTATGGTGATGGAAAACAACATTTGAATGAACATATTGTTTCATTATATATTGCATGTGGAGTTCTTGGAGTGGAACATGAAGATGTTTCTATGAGGTTGTTCATAGAAACATTCCAAGGTGTTGTTATTGATTGGTTTTACCATCTTGCAATAGGGACCATCATAAATTGGATAACACTTAAGGCTAAGTTTGAGGAAAGGTTTAACCTAATAGAATATGCTCATGCCTTGTTGTCTCAACTTACACAAATGAAAAAAGAAACAGATGAGCCCATACATGATTTTGTGGCAAAATTCAGTAAGTTGAGGAATAATATTTCAACAGTTGCTCAACCTATGCCTAAGAACTTGAAATGATTAGTCATCAATTATTACTTGTTGAAGGTTAGTTTTATTTTATTAAGATCATCCCTGTCCAATATTAGTCACTAAAGTAGAGGATGATTTTATCTTGGTGGGAAAAGTAAGAAACAATTCAAACAAGCCTAGAGGGCATCCCTTTATAACTTCACCTTCTACTAGAACCATAGATCCTATGGTGCAGAAGCTGGAAAATAAATTGATAGCACTCAATAAGAAAATGTCCCAAGGTATGTCATTTCATTTATACAAGGATAATCTAAGAATAACATAACCAAATGCTTCTAATTTTTCCCATAATGTTATGAGGAATCAAAATCAAAATAAGCTTCCTTTACCACAAGAAAGGCTTGCATTGGAGGCACCACTAGATAATGCAATAATTAACTAGTTATAACATAAAAATGATGATGTTTCAAAGCTAGAATATGTTCTAGAAGATGATGTTAATCCCTTCATAGGATATTAATAAGGAGAAACTAATGACTTCAATATCAAGTTTCTAAACTTTGAAAAAGAAGAAACTGAATAAGAGAAAGATATACATGGTGAGTCTTATGTCATCTTCACCCATTCTCAAAGATAAATAAATCAATGATATAAGGTTGATAGAGCTAATTTCAAGGATGAACCACATAAATAGGTTGAGATTTCAAAAAGAGGAACTCCTTTTCTATTTTAACCAAAGGACATAGTGATAGATAAACAAGTAAATATACCCCCCTCATTCTACTTCTTCTCCTTCTACATTTAGACCCAGTGCCCAACACCCAAAAATTGAAAATGAAAATACCTTGTCTTAATTAGCTACCCCATATCTAGATTTCAATATTATAGACCATGACAAGAAGACAAAAATTCAAATGTTTGAGGCTAAGTACCTCTAATCTAATCCTAACCAATTCAAAATATTGGTAAAGTTTATAAAAATCAAAGGGACCAATTATTATCAAACCTCATCTAAGAGTGTATAGATTGACCCCAAACCAAGACCAAAGAAAAATAACCTAGTTATAACTCCTACCTCCAACTCACAAAAAATATAACTTTTATATGTTTCCTTATTTGTCAATGGTTATAAGCTCAGTAATTATGTCATTGATTTGGGTACTTTTGATAATGTGATGCTAGCCAAAGTAGCCACTACCTTGGGGTTAACTTTGACAAATACTTTTGGTCATTGATTTTAAATGAAACTAAGAAAGTAACCTTCATAGACCAAATCAAGGATGCACAATTTATATTTGCCACTTTTCTAGAGAAAAAGCTCAAGAGGATAGTTCTTGTGGCTGATGTTCCAACCTCATATGGAGTTTTATTGGGATGTGAATTTTACAAATATGTTGATGGTGAAATAAACGTGGATTGGTTTATGGCTAGAATACATGCCAAAAGTGTGATGTAGAAACTTCATCCAAAGAAGAAAATAAAGTATACTGTGACAAATGTTGAGGATCCAAAAGCCTAGATTCTCTTTAAAACCTTTGGAATGGGTATGTATTCATTGACCATAGATAATTTCTAGTATCTTTAGATGATATTTTAGATAAAGGTTAGGAATTAGAAGAACCTCCCTCTTTAGACGAAGAGGTTTTAGATTTTGAGACTATCAAGGTAGAAGGTTTAAATGATGTTTGGAATCTATAATTTGATTGTAGTTGTTCTTCAACTAGATATAGTGCTAGGATAGTCCTCATATCCTTAAAAGGAAATATCATCCCTTTTTATTCATTTTTTCTTGATTGTGTGTGCATATGAATCCTTGTTGTTAGGAATGGATGTCACTGAAAAGAAAGGAATTAAAAATATCCATGCTTAAGGTGATATCAATTTAGTCATCTGTCAAATCAAGAATTTATATCAGATAAGTAATGAAAGGTTAAGGTATTATCACAATTGAGTTTGGGATTGCATGGAAGATTTTGATTCCTTTAATATCTCAATAGTTCTAAGAGAATATAATGATAGGGTAGATTCATTGGTTGTTTTATCCATTTTCCTAATTTCTCATAAGGATTTCCAAGGAACAAGTATACCATTGAGTTTGTATTCCAACCCAGTGTTTTTCATAATGTCAATTATTAACAAGTGTTTAACAATGATGATCAAGTCATCACTTTATTATAGAAGGTAGAAAATTTCAATGAGTTATAATTTGAAGGGAGTGACTCTACTTCTCAGGAATCAATCTTTGAAATAAATGAGGAAACTGGTGAAGACATTTTATAGCTAAAAGGGAATAGAATTCCCAAAGGATTGGTATCTCTAGAGAGGCTTTTTATAAACATGATCGATTCATCAAACATAAACAATCAGAATTAGATTCATCTGCAAAAATTGATCGAGTCAATATAAGGATAGAGGATAATCCCAAAATGATAAATATTAGGAAATTCTACTCATCAAAGGAAAGAGAGAAGTCAGTGATACTTTTAAAATGGTACATTGAAGTATTAGCCTATTCATGTGCTAATCTGAAATATTTTCAACCCAAGGAAGTACAACATGGTATTCCTCTCAAACCTAGGTCTCAACCTCACAAGCAGAAGTAACGATAATACAATCCCAAAATTTTAGGTGACATCCTTGCTGAAATTCAAAAGATGTTGAATTCTAGGATAATATTTCCTATACATCACTCAACATGGATAGCTAACATTGTTCTCATGAGAAAAAAGAATGGAGGGATTTGCATCTATGTTGAATTATAAAATCTGAACCAATCATCACTTAAGGATAATTACCCACTATCAATAATGTATTAATTAATACAAATAGTGATGAGTTAAGAGATGCTATATATGCTAGATGGCTTCTCAGGATACAATCAAGTAGAGGGTAATGATGAAGATCAACACAAGATGGCCTTCACTACTCCATGGGATACTTTTGCATATTTTGTAATGTCTTTTGGCTTGATTAATGTTGGTGCCACCTTTTAGAGGGCTATGGATTTGGCTTTTAGAGATGTTGTTGGTAAGTTCATTGTGGTATATCTTGATGATTTAAATTTTTTCTAAAAAAATCATCAAGATCATTGTAACCATTTACAAAAAGTTCTTCAAAGGTGCCATGAACATGGGATATACCTTAATCCCAAGAAATCCATGTTTAGGGTTACTAAAGGTAAATTCCTTGGACACATTGTGTCTAAATAAGGAATTAAGATTGATCCTAAATGGGTCAAGTCAATTCATAGTCTTACTCTACCATCAAGTAAGAAAGGAGTGCACTCCTTCTTTGGGAAAGTTAAATTCTTATAAAGATTTGTACTTTTTTTTTCTAAGAAGACACATAAAATTATTGATATGATGAAAGGGAAATCAATTTTCCATTGGAATGTAGAAAGGAAAGATACCTTTCATGAAGTCGAGGAAGAAATTTCACTCTCTCCCATTTTAGTCTGCCTTGACTATATCAATAAATTCATCATGTATGGTTATGCTTCTGAGCATACACTATCTATAATTTTGGTATATCTAAATGAAGAGGGGATTGAATCTCTTATATATTTCATGATCTTCCCTATAAAGTCTCATGAGCTCAAATACTCACCCATAGAGAAACATGCTTATGATGTAATGAAAATGGTTAAGAATTTTAGGTATTACATCCTTAATTCTCACACCATTTCACTAGTACCAAATTCTACAGTCAAGTCTATCCTAACTTATGAAGAATTTGGAAGTAAAAGAGGTAATTGGATTGCTAAGATCCAAGAGTATGATATGGAAATAAAACCTACAAATATAGTGCATGGAAAAGGTTTATGCCAACTCATTATAGAAAATAAACCAGAAGAGACATCCAATAATGAATGAGATATAAAAGAATAACTACCAATAATCTTGTTCATGAGCACAACTAATGAATGGTACTCCAACATTGCTCATTTCCTCACATATGAACAATTTCTAGATAATTTATCTTGCAAAGAAAAGGTAAAAATTAAGCTTAAAGCTACGAACTTCATTCTCTAGGATAATGGTTTGTACAAGAAAAACATTGAAGGGATTTTTATATGGTGTGTAGTTAGAGAAAAAAAGGCAAGTTGTTGGAATATTTTCACAACCTAACATTTGAAGGACATTTTTCAGCTCTTATCATAACTCACAAGATTTTGTGGGTAAGATACTATTGGCCAACACTTTTTCAAGATACATATGCCTAGGTGTGTAAATGTGAGAAGTGTTAGTAATTTGTGGGGAAACCCAAGTTAGTAGCCCTACCCCTCAAGTCAGTTGTCATTGAAGAAACTTTTTAGTAATAGGGTATTGACTTCATTGACATGGTGAACCCATTGTCAAGTGTAGGTCATAGTTATGTTTTCATGGATATGAATTGTTTCACCAAGTGGGTGGAGGCAATTCCAACCAAACACACCACTTTAGAGGTTATTTACTTCCTCAAAGAAAATATCATCATGAGGTTCAAAGTACCTAATAGAATAGTAACCAATAATGTTACTTATTTCACATCCTAAGAGATGACTCAATTATGTTTTGAATATGGGATTATTTTATCTCACACCTTAGACTACTTCTCCCAAGGAAATAGTCAAGCTGAGTTGAGTAATAAGAGCTTGGTTACTATCATAAAAAAGTTGGTAGAGGAAAATTAGAGAACCTAACACAAGGCATTGTATGATGTATTGTGGGTTCATAAAATCACTCCTAAGTGAGCAATTGGTATGTATCCTTTTCAACTTTTATATGGATTGAATGCATAAATAACCATCATATTAGAGTTTCTTGCTCTTAAATTGGCTAAGGCAATTGAGGATGAAATGTTAGAAAGTTCCTTATATAAGCATATTATGTACATTGCCAAATTGGAAGAGTAACATACAAAGGTTTTAGATCACATTTCTAAACATCAAAGCTAAATCAAGAATATTTTTGACAAGAAGTCCAAGCCAAGAGATTTACAAGTCAATGTTTTAGTTATTTTGTGGGATAAGAGAAGGGAGCCAAAAGGAATACATGGAAAATTTGATTCTTTGTGGAGGGGTCCTTTCCTCATTCATCAACTTTTTGGAGAGCATAGTTTCCTTTTGGAATATTTAGATGGGACACTATTACCATTTCCCTACATCCAATAACATCAGAATATTATTACTTAGTGAATTTCTAGACAAGTTTATGCATTTTGTATATATTTATATATCCTTTTTGTTCTATCTTTTTTTTGGTCAGTAACTTGACTCTATGGCCCAATGAAAAAAGGCACTTAGAGTTCTAAAATCCTCTTTCCTTCAAGTATTTCAAATAATTCTTAAAAGAGATTCCCCAATTAGAGCTAGTTGTTATGCTTGAATTTATTAGTGCAATTCATGGTATAGCCCCTATGAAACTTGTCTATTTCATTTCCCATAAGCTCTAAGAATATGAAACAAGGCCAATCACTACCTCCTTGTGTTTGTTTTTTCCCTCTAAAAAGTTAGTTTTTAGGGAGTCTTTTTACCTCATGTAGTTCAAAGAATTTTCTTCAAACTACACCAAAGTTCAAAATGGTGCAATCCAGATAATTTTCTCTTGACTACATCCTGACATGTAATAGTGGATAATTTATTCATTACTGTATGTGAAAAGTTAGAAAATAATTAATATACATTAATAACTATTTTTATATATAATTAACCCATTTCAATTTTTATTTTTATCATTGTTTTTTAATCCTCAATGTTTTCCTCACCATTTTTGAGTTTGTTTACACCCTCCATCATCATTTTCATCCCTACTTGTATCCTTCACCCATTTTTTGTTGATATTTTTAACTCATCTATGGATTTTTACCACTCATTTCTGATCTTTAGGTATGGCTTGAATAAATGTTTTGATTTCTATTCTTTTTTCATTTTCCCTAGTTTTTCTTGTTATGTATTATTTCTATTTTTTTGATTACTTTCCCCCCATCTCTTGAGTTTTTCAAACATTGTTTCAAATTCATTGTGTTTTAAATATCCATTCCAAAACCCTAGACGAAGTGCACATAGGCCTTAAATAATTTTCTCCATGAGGCATGATCCAAACCTACACCCTATCCTATCCTTTCTACCCTTGTGTACTTCAGATATTTTTCTTTGAAGTGCACATTTTTATACTTTCCCCCATGCACCTCAGAGAAAAATCTTTGAAGTGCATGTAAGTGAACCTTCAATGCACTTTGAAGAATTTTATCTGAGGTACGCCATAAACTCAAAACATAAGGTGCAGGTTAAAAAAAACTCTTTGACCTACATTAAAACTTGCATAATCCTAAACATGGTGTAGGTCATATAATTTTCTTTGACCTACACCTAGACTTACCCAAGCATGATGCAAATCAGAGAAAATTCTTCAATTTTCACCCAGCTAAGTTTTTACCCAAATCTCATGCAAACTAGAGAATTTTCTATGGATTACACAAGAAGGCCTACCCATGGTGCAATTCAGAGAAAATTCTCCAAACTACACATAAAGCCTTCGAAAATTGTGTAGTTTAGAGAAAATTCTTTGAACTACACAATTTAATTCCTATCATGCTAAAGCTCAAATCTTTCTCACTCTTGTAATTTTCCAAAATAGATGAAAAAATACTAACTTTGGTAAATTGAAATTCTCCTTTGTAGTCACTTGATCAATGTCAAAGGATTGATCAATGAAAGATAAATTCCAAGTTGTGTTTTTGGCATCTATAGTCAAATAAAATGTAGACTAAATTAGAGATATAGATATTGGTCATGTTGATATGGATAAATTCTTGTAGAGGCTTGGCAGAGACCCCATTGTACAACATATGTAGGTTGTCCTAAATAGTGAGATTCATTTGGCAACCACATTCCCTATGTTAGCACAATATCTAAAGTTTATTTTAATATTTTCTACACACTTTGATACTCAAACCAGATCAGTCAAGGATGTAGATGGAAAGGTGATCATTCATCTTGATGAGGAATATCTTGATATAATATTTCATCTCTATGATATTGAGGAATATTTTGATATAACTGTGAACTCAGCCCAAGAATATTATGATAAGAATCCTGATAAGTGTAAAAGGCACATCAATTCTCATTGGCTCAGAATTCTTCGACATTCAATTTTGATATGGCCCAAGTAATTTTATAATAGTGATTTCTTAGAGGAAGTATGGGATTTAATCACCCTTCTAAGTAGAGTCAAAGGACTAACAACATCAAATGTCTTCCAAGAATGGATGTATCACTACATTTTCATTATCAAGAAAGACAAACAAAGAATCTACTAAGGAAAATAGATTAGTGATGACATATGTCACCATACATTTAAGGTGACCTCTTCTCTAAAATTGTATATGACTTCCTATTTGGTACATGTTGTAGCCAGCATGAAATATTTTCTAGGGTTAACTGGTGTTGGTGAAAGAAAGAAGGTTCATATACATAAATATTACCCATAATTGGCTCTTAAAGAAAGAATTAAACATTATAGGAGAGTTACTGATGCCTTATTTTATAAGTTCATTTTTATTTTCAATCATGACCTTGAGAAAAAGATAATTTTAGATGTAACATGGGAAATAGTCAATAAGGTTGGTTGAATTTTTCTACAATTCCCAATCTTCACCTACATTAGGGTGGGGGGGTTTAATGAACAACCTTATATGTTGCCTAGGTACCCAAGTGATAAGATAATTTTGATGGAGATATTCTTGTAAATGATGAGTGTGCATAAAAAATAGTCAGATGCTCATAAGTGAGGCTTCAAGTTTCCTATTAGTATTGGCTAATATACAATTTCAACCACTTCGAAAGCCAAGACAATGGAAACTAAAATATAATGGATTGCTCTAAAGAGATTCAAAATTAGGAGATATTTTGATTATATAATGATGAATGAAAAGATGAAAGGGCACTATACTCATATACATAAAATTGTTAATATTTGGGTAGAGTTTAGAACTAATGAAAATGTAAGAAATCTGGGTTACAACCATCTCACTATCGATCAGATTATAAATCTAAAGTTAGATGATATTCCAAAATATTTATCAGATAACAAGAATGTATTAAACCCATCATATGAGGGTAATCAAATTGCTTCAACTCTTCATCCAATCCAATGGCCTATAAAGGAATCTACATCTATCGGAGGAAAATCTTAACTTGTTCTTTTGAAGACTAATAATTGGTTGGAATAAAAAGGTATTAAGTCAAAATAATTAAAAATTGGGTCTAAGGAATAATATGATGAAGACACTACTTAGAAGTGTGAGGAAATCAAAATGAAAAATAAGGAATATGCCTTCACCTCTACATAGAAACCAAGGTTTGTGTTCATAAGTAACGGCAAAAGAAAGGGAAAAGAACCTAAGGTAAATAAAATTGTTCAAGTAGAGAAAGAAGAAGACCCAGTCACAAGTGAGGCACCATCTCAACTAGTGACTTCATAACCATCTCAACCAATGATTCAATAGCTTTCACAACCAGTGGCCTCACATCCAGAGATTTCTCAAGTTAAATCTTCACAAATGGTAGCTTCATAGGTAGTTTCTTCCATTCCTCCCCTTATTACTCCAACTATGAAAATTGTCTCTACTATTCCTCCCCAAATTATTCTTTCATCCCCTCCATCACTTACTAGTGCCACACTTTTCCAAGCCCTTTTGAAAGGTACATTAGATCAAGTTTTTGATTCTTTATATAATCTACCTAGTCCATCAAAATCACTAGGATCACCTACCAATTTGTACTTTACCTAATAAGATATAGATAAATTTATGTCCACACTATCTTCTAAATTGACAACCCAAATCCCTACTACTCATGTATCCAACTTGATAGTAGGGACCAAAGTTTCTATCATACCAACTCTAACTCTAGCAATCATAACCACAATTCCATTTATGTCTTATCCACTATCATATACCAACATCCCACCTTCCATTCCACCCACTTCATAGACCATTAACATTCCCCAAACATCATAATAATTGGCATCCTCCACACCATAAGATCCATCAACCTTTGCTCTTTTCCTCATGATTCAAACACTCAAGAGGAAGAAGCAAGTTATTTCTCCTAATGATTTTGATTTTGGTCAGCTTGTGCTAATGAAACCAAAAATAAAAAAGAAGGCTAAGACCATATCAAGAGTAATTTTTAATAATGGACACAAGTATGATTAAGTTATATTGCCTACTAAAGATCTAAATATTGAAGATATCTAAACATCTAAATATGTAGTAGGATGGATTAATATTTGGATTTAATCTCATGAAAGCACAAAAGAATATTTACAAGCAACAATGGCATCCTTGATCATGAGATATGACAAGGATAATAAAATCAAGGATCAAATCAAGATAAAAGTAGAATAATTGACTATAGTTCTATTGAAGATCACACAATCATCTAAGTAAGTTGAAACTTGTTGAGAATGAAGCCATGGAAAAATTAATTTAACATGCAAAAAATATTGAATCTCAAGGTCAGGCAATCAATGGCTGGATTGAAAGATTGTCAACACAAGGTACTCAATGGTTACATTTTCTTGTTAAATTTTTGAATAACTTTAATTAAGTGAAAATGGAAATTTAGAAAACACTTTAAAAAATCATTCAAGAATTGGATTTGACTAAAAAATATATTCATACATGAACTGAACTATGCCAATTCAAGTTGGAACTCTTGGTTAAACAAAATGTCATTCCAAGTAGGAAAGTGTTCATATAATATAAAGAAGTAATGAATAATAAGAAGGAAGTTATTGAGAATATAATTAAAGATATCAAAGAAGCTAAAGATATGTTCATTGATAAGGCATTAGACCTTACAGATAAGATTAGAGAATTTCCTTTCCAAGTTAAGGATGACTCCTAAGAATTTTTTTCCTATAAAAACAATAGTTAAAGAGTTCACATCCTTGATTTAAATAGAGTTTGAAATAGAAACATTCATGAGAGACTCCATTGACATACTGATTGAGTTTCAAGTATGGACAAATTAAAAATAATCTTGGAGAGAAGTATAGGCATACTAGTTGATCTAGCAGACTCTATCACAAAGGTCCTTGCCATCTCAAAAAATACATTGGGGCTAGATAACAATGAGTTACAAGCCACCCTGAAGAGATACGAAGCATATCTGGGGAAGAACAAAAAAGAAGAAATTCTTGTGTCTAAGGATAGTTAGTCTATTTTTTTAACTTTTTCTATGTAATTTTGTTTGGTGCGATTTGCACATAGGAAAAGTACATATTCCTAGGTCAAATTGAACTCTATCAATGAATAAGTCAATGTATTTATGTTTTTCCTATTTTTATTCAGAGCTCCTCTTTATAAATGGGAGGATGTTATTTTTAAAAAAGGATCACCAGGGGCTATAGAAGTGAAATGATGCTAAATTGATAAGCAATTTTTGAAACTTTGTGTTCATATTGTAAATCTTGAATTTCATCAATATAAAAAAATCAAGCGACCTTATAATCTTTCTATTGGAATATACTTGTGGTGTATTTAGAATGTTCTTACATCTTTTCCATTACATTTTATTGTGATTTAATTAGATTGTGGTGTGAAATTTCTATAAATGAAAGGTGCCAGGAAGCTTATTTTGGAGTCTTTGAGATAAATTTTAGTTATTGGGTTTGTCTTCATCATTGAAAGTGACTAACCATGGAGACTTTGGGCTGCAAGTTATTATTCTTTGGTGATTTTAATATTTTCTGGAAATAATTTGAATACTTTGGGCTACACTTTTTTCCATTTATTCATGTTACTTTGTTGGTATCATTCTAGTTGTTCTTTTGACTAACTAATCAGAATATTGGTTATCTTTGCTCCATCAAGTTGTTTTACATTTTCATAATACATTATAAGTAACAAAAGAAAGTTTATAAGTAAACATCTATCTGAATAAAGAGGATTCAATGATATGACAATACCCACTTTGATAGAATTAGTATAAATAAGTGTAAAAAATTATTTGTTGTGTTAGTTAGTAATAAGAAGGGAGCCTCTCCTTTCCTTGAGGATATATTTATCTCATCACACTATGGCTAAAAGTACCATTTTTTTGTTAATAACATATTCACCAAACATATTTTATTGAGCCTTATCTTCATATGAAAGATGTATTGAGGTTTAATACATGTCTAATAGCCAACTAATATGGTGTTGATTAATATTACTCTATAAATAGTAAAAATAAAGATTTTGGGTTCTAGACTTTTGAAGTGAGAGACTAAGGAGTGATAAAAAATATGCTTGTGTTTGTGTTTCATGGAGCAAAGGAGGAGTAGATTTTCTTGAGGATGTGTTGAAGATAAGAATAGATTGAGTATTTTTGTATGACTTATCAGTCATAGTTCTATTAAGAGAATATAGATCTTGTTGTTGGAGTGTGATCAAAGGTGAAGAGACATAAGATGAGGTCCATCATTAGTGTTGTTGACATCATTTCAAAGTTGGTTTTGTCTCATAGGTGTTGTTGTGGTATCTTATCATCTAAGGTAGTTATAGCCATCTTGTAAGGTAAAACTTTCTAAAAGGTGTGGTTATTATTGAAGCTCAGCTAGACAAGTGTGGGATCACCTTATGGGATTGGTGTCTCACTAAATAGGGATTGTAGTTCCTTGATCAGTTACAACTAATCTAAATTGGATCTTGTTATATAGGATAGTAATCTAATTGTAGGTTTGAGTGGGTTTTATTCCCCAAGAGGGTTTCCCATGTATGTTATGTTTTATGTAGTTGATCTTGCATTCTCTCTCTTGCTTTTTGCTTTGAATTATGTATATGCTTCATGAATTCTTATGGTAATTGGCTAAGTAATTATAAAGATTAGAATTGAAGTTTGGATTATTTGGGCTCACTAATTCACCCCCCCCTCAATGATTGTACCTCTACCATATTATACATTTAGAATGTGATGTTTTGATTGGTATTTTGTACTGTGGTGTTTCCATTTCTCTTTTTTATGCTTGAAAATTTATTGTGTGGACTCTATGCTATTTTCTAGATAACATCCAACTCTAATTTTATAGAATCATAAGAAATACCTTATGTGGTAAAAACATTAACTAGTATCAAGGATTAGTTCTAGTTTTGATGATTAAGTGTAAAGGTGAGATTATTTAGAAAGATGAAAATCTAATTTTATAGAATCATAAGCAATACCTTATGTGGTAAAAACATTAACTAGTATCAAGGATTAGTTCTAGTTTTAATGATTAAGTGTACACGTGAGATTATTTAGAAAGATGAGGTGATAGTTGGGTGAAGCATGGGCTAGAGGAAATTATGTATACACTTGGATCTAGTTATGATCCATAACATTATGGTTAGAATTTGTAATATGATTGAGGGATATAAAGTTAGGATCATGATATAGACCTTGTGTATAATGGAAATTGAATCTTATAAGTAAAAATACCACACTAAAACCATAGGGATATAGGTCTATATACCTAGGGCTGGAAATAGATTCCATACATAGGCTTATATAGGTGATGTTGAGGCATATTTAGGAAGAAAAATAAGTAATTTAGGATATTTGAGCTTGGAACATTAATAGATAATAGTTATGTTAATTATGTGTCTTGTTTATCCTTTTCTATGGACAATGTTGGGTGAGTTAAATGTGGGAAAATAAACTCAGATTATTTAAATCTGAAGTAAGAATATGTTTTATCTAAACCATTTACCTTATAGGTAAAAATATCGCATAAACTTGATCATATATAAATGAGTTGTGTTGTTTTTCAAGTTTTGAAAGGGTGATAGAAAGATATTATTTTTTATGGAACATGTAAACATAATTATTGTATGATAAATCTTCTTTTATAAGTGTAAATATAATGGAAAATTGATAACTTGTAGATGTACATTTTAGTAATAGGGACTTAGGTTGAGATATTGATCTTAAAGTAGATTATAATCAAGTTATTAGGTATTTATATTTATTTACAATTATACCTATAGGTATTCATGTTTAGTTGTGTGTGTGTGTGTGTGTGTGTGTGTGTGTGTGTGTGTGTGTGTGTGTGTGTGTGTGTGTGTGTGTGTTATCAGGCATGCATATTGTCAATAAGAATGAATAAATCTAAGCATATATAATTGGTAATATAGTTATTAGAAACTTACCTTATTTTTATGCATAAATGAATTTATATTTATATATACATATAAACATGATTATATCCATCTATGTATATAAATGTATAGTCAAATATTATTGATATATTAAACTTGAGAATAAATTTGTCTTCTTTGGATGATTTTTGTTAGAAGAGGTTCTTGATATAACATAACATGCTAAGGGTGAGGAAGGCTAAGTTTTCTTAGGTGTGCAAGATATTGCATA
Source organism: Torreya grandis (assembly GCA_037957365.1). Taxonomy (NCBI): domain Eukaryota; kingdom Viridiplantae; phylum Streptophyta; class Pinopsida; order Cupressales; family Taxaceae; genus Torreya; species Torreya grandis. Next base: position 92,410 of record JARHVA010003340.1, read on the forward strand.
TAATTCATATTTAATCGAAGCATGATTGTGTGATAGGGAGGAATTAAGATTAATCAATACTTCATGAAATTGCATAGATCATTTATAGTAAATTAGATGGAATTAATGCTAACATTTACATGGAAACACAAACAAGGAACAAACATAAGTAATACAATAGGTAACCATAACCACATAGTCTATATTGATCTCAACAAAATTTTATCATCTTCTTCATACAAGCATTTATATATATATATATATATATATATATATATATATATATATATATATATATATATATATATATATACATATACATATATATATATATATATATATATATATATATATATATATATATATACATATACATATATATATACATATACATATATATATATATATACATATATATATATATATATACATATATATATATATACATATATATATATATACATATATATATATATATATATATACATATATATATACATATCTATATATATATATAATCATTTACAATCCTTGACTATTCACATTCTTCTCATGTTATGGTACGAAAATAGGATATAGTTTATCTTCTATCCTTTTAAAATTCATGGAAGATATGACAAAATACATATATCTGATAACTACTTACATAACACACGAATATCCAAAGAATATCATGCATAGCTTTAATTGTCTATTTTCTCATCCCAACACTTTCCTATACTTAAGATGTTGTCTCATCCTGAGATAACATCATAGGATCATCTAATGGTGCTTTCAGGGTAGAAGTTGAAGAAATGGGTAGACTAGTGAGAGTTAGAGTAATCGCTTAAGGTGTCATTTCCAAATTTCACCTCTTACACACTACTTAGCCACCCTTTTGGGTTTTAAACTAAGTAGTGTACCAACCTATTTCGTTTTCAAGTTTTCAATAGTCCAGCATAACTAGGTGGCTTCCCTTTATAGGTTTTCAACATCTTAGCCTCACTTTTCAGACTAGTCATTACCAATACAAAAATTGTTGACAAAATTTCTAAACTTTCACCTTATATAGTACTTAACTAGAGGTAGGTTGTGTTTCTGTGGAAGAAGACTAGCTAGCAAGATCCTTCACCCTTGACTGTGTAGCCTTGCACTGCATGATGAATTTTTTGATCTCAGATGGAGATTTTAAATTGGAATATTAATGATTTAGTCCACCTCATTATATAATGGATCCAAGTCAATTTTGTAGGTGTGCCAGTAAAGCATCACTTCTTGGACCATGTGGATTAGGATGTACATTGGTGCATGATATTTGATAAGTTGTTTTAGGTATGAGTCCTCAATGATGTTCATGCCTATATTTGTATTACTAACCTTCATTTGTATTTCACCACTTATTTTATCTAACTTTTCTATGTCACATTCTTCTTGGAGACCTAAAAATTAACTACACCATAAATCATGCTACCATTCAATGAGTTAATTGTGCACATTATCCCTAAAATTGAATGATTCCTAGAAAGCAAGGTCATTTTCATCTATTGATATGGTCTAAATATGCATGGTTGTCTTGGTTATTATAGCTATGGTAAAATCTATATTAGAGTTGGCGAGAGAGTTTTTGAGTTGTTGTTTCTAATATAGAATAATTCATGTGATCTAATGACCTTAAGGGGTTTCAATATCAATCATGCTTTGATACTCCTCTAGTAGATTAATCAAAGTAATAGCCTTAGTCTTCATAATCTGGTTTAATGTCCTAACTATGTGAAGTTGTTGGGATGTACACAAATCCTTTGTGAGCTTAGTGACTAATGTCTTAAGCCTTCATTGATTGGACATCACTTGGTCCCTAATTACTTGAGAGGCTAAATTGAGATAGGTGTCTTCAATCATCTTTGCCACTTCTTAAAGGTGATCCTTGAGCTCTATATTTTCTTCCTTTGATTGATCCCATTCTTATTTTAGGTAGGAATTATTTTTAATGATTGACTCCTAAAAAGTTATGGCACCCTCCATTTATTTCTTTAAAGGCAACCAAGAGACATCAAGTCAAGCTTCCTATTTAATAGGGATTACAACCAATGTGCTTGCAGATGCTTTAGGGTCTAGGTGTGGTATAGTAGTAAGTATAAGGGAGAAGGTAGTGTACCAAGTAGTGAATATGGAGATTTAACAAATCCAAACATTTTCCTAGTGGAAACTTGGGATACTATGATGTTGACTGCATGGTTACTGGTGTTTTCTATTGTACTATGGCCTCTATTACTAGATTAATTTATTGCACAACATCTTTAGCCTAATTTTAGTTGGCTTCCTCCTCCTTATATTTCTTCTTATTATATTCTTCCTCCTTATTTTTCTCATCCTCTTCCTCTCACTTCCTTTTCTCTTCCTCTTCTTTCCTTTTCTCTACTTCTTCCTCTTTCTTCTCTTCTACTACTAGGGCTATAGCCTTGGCTTAATCTTGTATAGCTTGGGTCTATATTTGTGCTTGTGTTTGAGCTTATAAGTACTCTTTTTATTACCACAGGGATTCATTGTCCTCATTATTTTTGGTATATTTATTTACCTGATACTGCATTAGATTATTGCGTCATGTTTTCTCTTTTCTTCTTATTATTTTTCTTTCTTTTATCTCTCTTATTGTGCTTTCTTTATTATATCAACTACTTCTTATGCCTACTTGGCCATATCTATGACCTTATAAATATTTTCCTCTACATCCTTGGCCTATTGTGTGGCCTTAGCTTCTTCAACTTGTTGCATGGCCTACTATTAATATTCTTCTTATTTATTTCTCTTATTTTCTTCCTTCCTCAGATGACATTTGGTTTCATAGGTGGCTTCTTCCTTAGTGGCCTATTACTCTCCTATTCTTGGTTGCTTTGATGCAAGATCATCAAAATATTGAGCCTATAATAATGGTGGTGAATCAGATGGTCATACCTTTGAGCTTTAAATATATGACATCTTCCTCTTTATTGTGACCAATCTATATTTGAGTGGTGGTGAAGTAGATGTAAGATTAGGTTATACTTCTTGCATAGTGGTTGATCATTTAAATGTGCACTCTTCTAAGTTAGGGATACCTTAGCCTCCCATCTTGTTCATATCCTACACACAATTTATTCAAGTGGGATCTTTAGGAGAGGTGTAAAGATGTCTTCAACTATAAAGGTTGGTGTCGATTGCAATTGGAATAAGTCCATTTTATGTTGGAGCTGTTTCACTTCTTTTCAAACTATGTTAATTATGATGGAAGGTGGGTAAGATGGGAGGTCCACCCATAGCTTTGGGGTAACTTGATTTTACACTTGAAAAATATGCACTAACTTCCAAAATAAGAAATCTTTTTCCTCCTTCTCATAGTAGTCTAGATCCATGTCTACCATCATGACCTGGTAGACTTACTACTCATCTATATGCATTTGGATGAGGTTGCATGAGATTTTATTATATGATACCTTTGAATCATCCTTATAGGTCATAATGTTTCATGTCATTCATTTAATATGAGGGGACACCAAATAAGGGTCTAATATATACTTTCCCTTCTATTGTTGCAAGCTAGTTGTTGGCTTTGGTTGTTGTGTGGTAGGAATATTTATGCCAGGTGGTATGGATTATAATAGGGTCACATGCATAGAAATGAATGCTTTCCATTAGGCCACTTTAACCAGAACCATATCAATTATGATGAATAAGGGTGTTGTATTTTTGTCAATGATGTCTCCAATATGACCAAGGATGTTGATGAGGTGCCTTGTATGCTATAATGATAATAACAAAGTGTGCTTCAGTATGATTTAGTGTTCTTTCATGGTTATTGAGTGGTTGAATAGTGAGATAATTTATGGATGATATTTATGGTATGGACATGTTTTATAGACCCTATGGGGTGATATGATTACTCTGAGTGCTTTTGAAAGTGAAAGGAATTCATCAAAGTAGTCATATGAGTGTCTAGGTTCAAGTAGTCATCTTGATAAATAAATTTAAGTGATCAGATTGATGACATAATAATTCAAAATTTTGAAGGTGTAAAGAGTAGTTTGATACATGGATAGATTCCCCTATGAGAGATGATCATGTGTTTCAAATGCTAGGTCTGGATATTGAGCATAGTAAAAGTTATAATAGTACAAAGTTGGCCTCTCAAATAGATTTCACTAAGTTTCTATACTTAGCCAAATTTATAAGAGGAGATCTAATGATGAGCATTCAAAAGATATAATGGTGAAAATATAATATAATAGATGAATATCCCATGGTAAGTATATGATCATACAGATAGATATCAATGGCATGTGTGAAGTCAATAAGTTAAAGGTTCCTGAGATTGCACATGCTAGTGACATGTGTCATCATCATGGAGTTTGAGAAGAAGATCTGTGGTGAGAAATAAATCTAACCAAATAAATATCTAATGGAGGACATGATATTTTTAGATAGTGATCCAATTATTTGTATTAATTCAATATGTTAAAAGATGCTCAGAAGTCATGTGGGGTTGCCAAGTGATGAAAGTTCATTAGGGACTAACAGTAATGTGTTTAGATGGCACACAAGATTGCCAAGTGGTGCAAGAGTGAGGTCTAATAACAATGTGATTAGAAGGAACATGGGAATGCCAAGTTGTGAAATATCATTAGATACTATCTATAGGTTTTATAGAAGGTATACATGACTTTTAAGTGGCACAAGAGTGGGGACTGACAGCAATATGTTTAGAAGGCATGTGAGTATGCTAAGTGTCTTGATCTTAGAAGCACAGATAAAAGATTGATGGTGAACAATTAGAGTTAAAGCTAGGTATATCATAAGTATATCAATTTAGATTATTTGATCTATATTTTATAGAGCATGAGATAATTCCACATGTCTACAATATTTGTATATACATAGTGACTGTTAGCATTTGAATTAGCAAAGGGAAAAACTAGTCTATAATTTTCTGCTAATATATTTTGATATAGAAGGAATTTATTGATGGTGTAAAAGGAAAATTTGAAGATGTCTGAAGGTGTATCTAGATAATATATTTATAAGGTTTGAATGTTTTTGAAGTCAAAATTATTGAGCTCTAAAGTTGACTATGTGTTTGACCATGTTCTGCAAGTGACCCAAGAAGGATAATTGAAGAGTTATTGATGGTATTTTGATGTTTCAAGATGAATTATATATTATAGAGAATTATAGAATCAATGAGGACCATTTTTTTGGATTTTAGAGGTTTTTTCAATCCATATTTAGTGTGAAAAAATTCTTATAGGTTTACTATGTTTGTTGAATACACTGATAGATTGAGTGACCATGTTTCAAGAGTGAGTTGAAGATGTGGAGTTGAAGGAGTTGATGAGAATTTATTTTTTAAGTATATGAGATCCATGTGGATGTCTTGATAGGTAGATCAGAGTGTGTATTTAATGTATAAATTTATGGTCATAATTCTAATGTTGAATTATAGGTTTGATGCATGAGAACAAGTGAATGTGTGTAGATTGATCCAAAAGGTGGGTTTAGATGGATTGATTATGTGTGAAATTTTGAATGAGTGAAGAGGATTGAAGGATGTTTTTTTTTAGGTTTTTTCCATTATATTGATAACCAATTAGAGTCCTATAGTTTTTCACTTCATATATGTTATGTTGGTGTTCAACATCTAAGGCAGGTTGGTGCTTATCATCTTTAGGGGTTGGTACTTCTTATGAAGTGGGTGATTCACTAAAGTATCATGTTTGTAATAATATTATAGACAATTATTCCATGTTTTTTTAGGATTGAGAGTGGGTTTTCTCCCCCAAGAGGGTTTCCCTCATAGATCTTGTGATATCTTTCTTATCTTTCATGTTCATTATTATGAGTGGGTTAGTTTCTTCTTAATTGTTTATGGTTTATGACTAAGGGTTTGAAGCATTTATATTTAAGTTTTGAAATATCTTGATTCACTAATTTACCCCCCCTCTTAGGGATTATAGATCTAATAATTGGTACTAGAGTAGGACCTTTTACACAATTTTAACGACTTGAAGGTAATCTTAGGTACAATGACAAGTTCTCAAGGTTTTTATATTAAGCATGATATATTGTTTAATGGATCCAATTATGATTTTTGAAGTGCATGAATGAATACATACATCATTTCCTTGGAGTTTTACAATTGGAAATCTATTTTGGATGGTTATTCCATGCCACCTACTCCTCCAACTAGTGCTATAGAGAAAAAGCTGAGTCAGAAGAATTCCAAAGCTATGAATACTATCATGTATGGTCTTTTAGAGGATGAGTTCACCAACATAATCCATTACAAGTCTTCCAAGGAGATTTGGGAAAAAATTCAACTCATATATAAGAGAAATTGAAAAGTCAAGTTGGCCAAACTACAAACCTACTGAAGGCAACTTGAAAGTTTCAAAATGAAGGAAGATGATACTGTGGCTTCCTATCTTTTAAGAATTGATGAGGTATTGGACATGATAAAAGGAATGGGAGAGGTTATTTAATAAGGAATTATAGTATAAAAGGTATTAAGGTCTCTCACATTCAAATTTGATTCAAAAGTTCTTGTTATAGAAGAAATTCATGATCTCACCAAAATGAAGATGGATGAATTGCATGGCATTATTTTTTCCTATGAGATGAGAGTAAATGAGGATAAACCACCAAAGAAAGAATTAGATTTCAATGCATAAAAGAATCTAGAGAATAATTACAAGGTAATAAGATCAAGGATGATGAAATTTTTGATATTGATGATGATGAACTAATGGCTTTGTTAACAAGAAAACTAAAAATAAGTTCAGACAAGTTTAAGGGTAAACTCCCCTTCAAACGTTTTGATTGTGAAGAGATAGGTCACTTTTCCAAAAAATGTCCTTGTAATCATAAGGGAAGTTATAATAAAGAACATGAATGAGATCATGACAATGATGAGAAGAAATTTAGGTCTGATAAGAGCAAGAATAATTTTAGAAGGTATAATGGCCAAATGAATTTTTAGAAGGATAATAAGAGTGTTTACACCAAGGGATATTGTAGCTCTTCTGATGAGAATGATGGTAGTGATTATGATAATGATCATGAATATGATGGTCCTACTAAATATGAAGCTCTCTTTATGGTTGAAAAAGGTAGCTACTCATATCAAGAATAATCTACATGGTTTGGAGGTGGTTTAGGTGATATAGATGATGATGAAGAAAAGGTAATCTATGAGACTAAGTTAATTAATGATCTTGAAGACCTGAAGATTGAGAAAAATAAAAACAAGAAGTTGAAGTCTCAAATAAAGGACTATGAAGAGAAATTCAATGTGTTCGAGGCAAGAATGAATCAAGACACCAAGGAGCATGAAGATTTAGTCAAGCATCATAGTTTTTAATTTTAAATCTTATCTACAAGCTTGAAAGCTAAAGAAGATGAGTGTTCAAGGTATGTGATTAAAAATGAGTCATTGAAAGCTGAGTTAGAAAATACATCTAGTAAGATGAAGTCATATCTGATGTTTGAAAATATCTCAATGATCTAGACAACATTATGAATATTCAAAAGCATGATAGTGATAGAACTACATTTCATTTTAAAGAAGAACAAAAGAATGTAACTCAAGATAAGATAAATAAAAATGTGAACAAGGATAATCATATATTGAAGATCAATAATTAGTCAAAGAATGAATGTGTTAGTAGAATGAGGACAATCAAATTAGACAACTAAATGCCATGAGGTATACAAACTTTAATGGTTACTGATACACTTGTAATCAATTCGATCATAAGGCTAGTGAGTGTAGAAGAATTTATAGGAATGAATTTGTTTATAACTCTGAATGGAATCATAAAATAAGTATTTTGAGTCAAAGTGAGTGATATAGTTGTTATGACATAGGAAACCTTACAATATTTTTTCCAAATTAGGTTAGGCAAGATGGGTTCACTTCAATAAGAATGGTTTACTATAATGGTGAGAAGATTGGTCACATTTTTAGGTTCTCAAGAAAAGGCCATCAAGTCAAAATAAGTTCAATTAGACTCCTAGAGTGAAAATAAGAATAAAAGTTAACTTATGGAAACCAAAAATGAAATCTGTGAGTCATAATAAGTCTATAGATCTAAGTGGTTTGTTTTTTTAAGTAGAGAATGCTACAAAGGTTGAAGAAAATAAAAATATCTCATTGTCTACTCATTTTGGGAATGAAGAGACCAAGCTCAAGGAAAAGAATAAGATTCTAGTTGAGACTAGTTCTGAGGTGTGTATGAATATAAGTGAACATCCTACTATTGTTGAGCAAGTATCATGCAAAGAACATTAGTTGTCAATGCCCATTGATGAGGTTATTTATTCAATTTAAAAGGTATGTCATGAATCTTTGTTGTCTCCATATGTTTTCAATCCTATATTAGAAGAAAAGAGAAAATCATATTGGATGAGCATGTTTCTTCTCTTAAGCCTAAGAAGAAGAAGAATTATCAGTTCAATTTATCTAAGGAGGGAGAATATGAGTTGTGGGAAAATCTTAGTTTCACATTGTTCTAGGACATTATGGGTTAGGGAATTCTCTATTTAGGCTTCAAAGAGACACTTGTCAATAAGAGGAAGCATGGTGGATGATATTTGAGTTTTTGATTGATTTTGCAAGACAAGAAAGGTCATGAGAATATGTATTAGCTTACTATGAAAGGACATGAAGAAGTTTAGTGATCTTAAGGATGATCTAGTTAGTTAAATGGCAAAGAATTAAGTTATGTATGCAACATATGTAAATAGGGAATGGAACTTTCCAGGTGTCTAATCAAGGATGATGAGTCATCAAGATATTTTATTGCATATAAATGTATGTTGATCCTATTATATTGTGCTCAGGCTATGTTCAGGGTTTTTGGTCTTGAAGCTAAGAACTTATCAATTTATATTTCTTAAATTGATTGGTAAAAATGTTGAATAGTAAAGGCAAGGTTGATATAGAGGATGAGGAGAATGTGTTATCATATATTTGATATCATGAAGAATTTATTAGAGTTATATATATGACAATTTATGTTTTTCATCGAGTTTAAGTGTTCTAAAGATGAGATAGTTCCATGAGATTGCTTTAAAATTGTTCTAAAACATGATGGATTATAGAGGATAAAGGGAAATTATTTTGAGATCCATATGAATGTTATTCATGTCTTCTTCAATTTTTTAAGTTGATCTAATGAAGATATGATATATATTGATGGTTTTCATAAGGATATTGACTAAGTGTGGAAAATGTTAAAGATTTGATGTTATACCTAGTTCATTGAGAAAACTTGTTGATGATGCTTTTTAAAATAGAGAATAGATTTAAAGGGAGCTAACTTAGATAGTTTGAAAATATTGAATAGTTATACATGATGTGAGGGGGAGAATATATGAGATGTTCTAGTCATGATGGATAAATGAAGAATTTGGATACAGATGTGAACTCAAGCATATTAATATGATGACTTGATCAAACCAAGTCAGGTGCTTTGACAATGTATTGAATCTTCATACATAAACAAAGGGGTAGCTTTGTAAACAGTTAGGTCCTAGGATTAGAAAGCTGTGTATTAGAATTTGAGAATCTAAAGTTAAGAAGAGGCATGTATAATTCTAGGTGGAGTCTATATCATCTCTCAAAGGTGATACTTTCCTATTATTGGTCCTTGAAGTCTTTTTGTGTCCATATGATCATAAGATGAGCCCACTTTGTCATTGTGTCAAAGGGGGAGAAAGTGTTTGAAGAGAGAGATAGAGTCTGAGCATAAGATTTGTACTAGTGTTTAACATTAATCACAAAGGGGGATAAATTTTTTAGGTTTGTCAATTATTTCTCCAAAGTGACCAAGGATGTTGATGATGTGTCATATGTGCTAGAATGATAATGACAAAGTGTGCTTCAATATGCTTTAGTGTTCCTGCATGGTTCTTCAGTAATTGACTTAGTGAGGAAATTGATGGATGATATTGATAGTATGGACATGTTTAAAAGACCCTATGGGGTGACATGAGTGCTTGGAGTGATTTTGGAAGTAAAAATATCTCATTAGATCAGTCATATGAGTGTTTAGGTTCAAGTAGTCATCTTGATAGATAAAGTTGAGTGAGCAGATTGATGACATAATATTTCACACATGTGAAGGTTTCATGAGTATTTTGATACATGGATGGATTCTAATATGATGGATGATCATGTGTTTCAAATTTTAGTTTTGGACATTGAGCATATAAAAATTTATAATAGTGCAAATTTGGCCTCTCAGATAGAGTTAACTAAGTTTCTATAATTAGCCAAATTTGCAAGAGGAGATCTAATGGTGAGCATTAAAAATATCTAATGGAAATCATATAATAAAACATATGAATATACAATGGTTAGAATATGATCATGTGTGTGTGTGTGTCTATATATATATATATATATATATATATATATATATATATATATATATATATATATATATATATATATATATATATATATATATATCAATGTCATGCATTAAGTCAATAGGTCAAAGGTTCATGAGATTTCATGCACTAGTGATGTGTGTCTCAATCATGAAGTTTAAGTAGCAGATCTATGATGAGTAATTAATTTAACTAGATAAGTATCCAATAGAGAACATGATATTTTTAGATAGTGGTCCAATGATGCATATTAATTCAATATGTCAAAGGATGCATAGAAGGAACGTATGGTTACCAAAAGGTAGAAGTTAATTAGGGACTAAAAATAATGTGCTCAAAAGGCATGCAAGAATACCAAGTGGTGCAAGAGTGGGGTATGACAACAATATGCTCAGAAGGCATGCAAGACTACCAAGTGGTGCAAGAGTGGGGTATGACAACAATGTGCTCAAAAGGCATGTGGGGATTAAAAGTGGTGAGAGATCATTAGAGACTAAATTTAGGGTGAATAAAAGGCATGCAATATTTCCAAGTGGTGCAAGAGTGGAGACTGAAAACAATATGTTCAGAAGGCACATGAGTATGCTAAGTAGCTTGATCTCAAAAGCACATATCAAATATCCATGGTGAGCAATGACAATTAAATATAGGTATATCAGGAAGATATATATGGATCATATTTTATCTAGTTTTTAGGTATCATGAGATGAAGCCACATGTCCAAAATATTTGCATTTACACAGTGACCTTTGGCATTTCAATTAGTAAAGGGAAAAATGAGTTTATAATTTTTTATTAATATCTTTTGATATAGAATGAATTTATTGATGGTGTAAAAGGAAAATTTGAAGAGGAATTCATGGCACATCCAGATAATATAGTTATAATGTTTGAATATTTATATAGTTAAAATTATTGAGATCCAAAGTTGATTATGTGTTTGACCATGTTCTGTAAGCGACCTGAGAAGAATAATTGAAGAGTTATTGATTGTATTTTGATGTTTTAATATGAAATATATATTAGGGAGTGTTATAATATCCATGAGGACAATACATTTTTATTTTTTAGTTTTGAATAATCCATATTTAGTGTGAACAATTACTTAGAAGTTAACTATGTTTGTTGAATACACTGGCAGATTGAGTGACCATGTTGCAGGAGTGCGTTGAAGATTTAGAGTTAAAAAAAGAGTTGATGAAAAAAATATTTGTGAAGGTTTTGATATCCATGTGGATGTATTTAGAGGTATATTAGAGTTTGGATTTCATGTATGACCTTGTGGTCATAATACTAATGTTAAATTTATAGGTTTGATGCATGAGAATAAGCAAAGGTGTGTAGATTGATCCAAAATGTCATTTTGGATGCCTTGATTATGTGTGAAGGTTTTAATGAGTGAAAAGGATTAAAGGAGGTTTTTTTACATGGTTTCTCCATCATATTGATAATAAATCATGGTTATGAAGTTGTTCATTTCATAGATGTTGTGTTAGTGCTCAACATCTTAGGCAAGTTGGTGTTTGTCATCTTTAGGGGTTAGTGATCCTTGTGAAGTAGGTGATTCAATAAAGTCTCATGTTTTTAATAATATTATATGAAAATTATTCCATGTGTTTTAATGCTTGAGAATGGGTTTCATTCCCTAAGAGGGTTTCTCACATAGATCTTGTGTTATCTTGCTTATTTTTCATGTTCATTGTTATGAGTGGGTTATTTACTTCTTAATTGATTATGGTGTATGAATAAGGGTGTGAAGGATTTAGATTTAATTTTTTAAATATATTTACTCAATAATTCACCCCCCTCTAAGTGATTTTACCTATAACAAATGGAAGCCCTAGGAAAGGCGATCATGATAGCTCATATATAGTGATAAAAATCCTTTAGGTAGCAGGCTGACTATGGTATGCTGAGCTAGGTAATGTATGATATCAATTGGAACTAGAGTATGTGTGGAGATGAGGTATAAGAACTCCCACCAATATTTTAACTTTAACTCATGTGCAAGAGCTCCCTAGTCCTACATCTAGACTAGATTATGAAACTGTTGTGCTAGTCAATCATCTATATTCAGATACACTTATCCCTTTGGTGACTTCCATTTTATGAAACAAAATAGGAATATTAGGAATTAACACTATAATTATTACTTTTGGGAGGTGTGTCATTTCATAATATTTGTAATCAATTCTTTCATAAAGTATTATGTCTAGTTAAATTGTTCATTGTGATGGATCATACAATGGGAAATATACACAACTCCCTTTGGTATTTTCTTGGGAAACTTGGTCATCTACCAAAATCACCTAGTTATTCACTCCAAGAGGATGAAAAATAGATCATCTATAATTTCATAAATTAGGATCCCTTAGTTGATCCACACATATAGATCCCAAACTTCTTGTAAAATAGGGGGCATTTTTATCTTATATAGCAACAACAAATCTCCACATGTAGGCATGCCTAAAGCTTGGGCCATGGCTTGTGTTTTGATGAAAATAGTCTTATCCAAGCCTAAATAGATTATGCCCTCATTTTATCACCCAAGTAATACTTGCACGATCTCTCCTAGGTTGCCAAAGGTAGGCATATACAACATGCACTCAATGTCTATATTCTAGAAATGGTGGTAAGTTTGTGAGGGTGAGTGGTTGTGAAACATCAACCAAATTAGGGTAGAATAAATTATGTTTGGCTTGGAAAAGGTAATCAAATGGTTCTTCATCACTCTAATTTATTTTTCAAAATGTCATGTCGATACCCATGGATTTTTTTTGTACATCACTGAGAGCTCTGTATTGGTCTAGATATCAATAGGAAACACTAGATAAATTACATGATGAATACTTTTCCAAAAAACATTATATTTTATTATTTATGATATTTTAAATTTTTTACAAGGAAAGTGAAAATATTTATAATATGTTCACTTGAGTTGGTTATGGAACCAACATTCCCATGAACAAACAATCCCAATAATAAAATATAATAAACTAAAATAAAATACTAACAAATTAAAATACTAAGTAACTTTGGATCAATAGAAATTAATCCAATAAACTCCCCCTTGATATAAGGAGGTATGGAAAGAATGAATAAAATAACTCTAAGTCATCCAAGTAGACTCTACCATAACTACAACTGGTACACTATGCATCTTGGACTGATCCATACCTTGATTATCCCTACATTATAGTAGAACATGATCATGCACTATCCAATTACATCAATCCTCACATAAAATATATCCAATAAGTTATTTACCCATATATTATGTATGACACATATCAAACTGATGTCCAACAATCACAAACATCTCCCATAGGCCTTTACTTAGCACTAACACTGCTAGCAACATAATGCTGACTCATATCACAAATCATTGACAATTGATCAAAAGCCAATATGTAATATCTTCTCCCCCTATCAAGTGAGAGGTGAGAAGTCTTGAAACAAATAAAATAAGTATAAATCATTGAAATTTTCCACATCAAATATCATATAAACATGACATCTATGAAAGTAAAGTACACAAGCCAAACATTGTATTCAATCACTAACCCCATACTCTAAGTGAATAGCTAAATAGAGAGGGTAGTAGTCCTCAAGTCTCTAGTGGATGCTTTATCCTCCAGTAAGATGCTCATATTTTATCAATCAATAGGACCTTGAGGGACCTATAACGAATGGTATTCTCTCTGAGAGCACAATCATGAGGTGACTTTAGGAAAAACTCCTTTTTTAAGGTATCATTTTCGATCAAAAATACACCTTTATACATAAATTTGTAATAAATTTATTTTAAAAATCATATTAGGACACTTAAATTACAAAGTAACTATTCTAATATGTTTGGAATGTCCAAAACCCTATAAATTGTCTGGTCATATGACCACCTTTTCATGAAATATTGATTTGTCAAAAAATATTGCAATAAAAACTCCTCAAGTGTCGAAAGTGACAAAATTTATGAACAAAAAGTAAATTTGAACTCTTAACCTCTATTTTTGGGTACACCTTTCAAAATAAAGTATTGACAATTCCACTATGCATGCAAGTTTAGAATATCAAAAAACAATATTCTAAATAAAGTGGAGTTCTTAAATGTGAGGAACACAAAAGTTTCACTTAATTACTTTGCATGTAAATGCATTGTTAGTTGTATGGTAAATCAAATTAACCTTTTTTTTATGGTGGAGCCTGCATAGACTTTTGAATATTTGAAGGATTTAAACACTTCTACTAGCATGCACAGTTTCTTCTTCCAATAGGCATTTCACCATAAAGGTAAGTTTATAACAAAATATTAATTGTTATTTTTGTGTGTGTGTGTGTAGGTCATCACTATACATGCCTATGCTTATCTAGATTAAGGAATTTAAGTTTTTAACTATCTTTAGAATTCATCATTATCATCTACTCACACAATGATGAATTTATACTAGTGAATCATAGATACCAGCCATCAAGTTCCATAAAAAAAAATTATGTTGTTCGATGTCAGTGAAATAGGTAGATTAAATCACAAATTACAATTGACCATTTATAAAGGAGTGAAAATTGGTAATGCCTTCCTTTATTTCATTTTCATTTGTCAAGATATTAAATAAATATGAGTTTATCTTCACCTCAGGATGTTGTCGTATAGAATGGAGATATGGATTTTCTCAATTACATATTTTTTTTACCAAAATAAAAAAATAATTTTAAAGTAATACTACATTGGCTTTTATTTTGTAACATACTTTAGAAGTTTTCAAACAAATTCTCACCCACTTTAAAATATTTGATCTCATTTTTTTTGTAATGCTACATAAGTATTAAAAATACCAAAATAACTTGCATGTTATATACCAAATGTTGTACACATATGTATCTTAGGAGAGGTTACCATCAATGCAAAGACTATACAGATATGAGAAGATCATCCCCGACTCTCAACTAGGGATTTCAATCCTTCTTTCTTATTATACATGGCTTTGATACCATTGTTGCTTGGATATCAACAAGAAACACCAAATATATTACATCATGAATACTTTTCCAAAAAACATTGTATTATATTATTTAGGATTTTTTTTTAATTTTTAACAAGGTGAAAAGCTTTATAATCTTTTCATGTGAGTGAGGTAGTTATGGAACCAACATTCCCATGAACCAACAATCCCACTAAAAAAATATAATAAACTAAAATAAAATATTAACAAAATAAAATACTAAGTAATTTTGTATCAATATAAATTAATCTAACACCCTAATATAGTAGTGAGGTATCCATAGTTCCATGAAGGATGAAATTGAAATTCTTTCTATTCTCTATGCAGTAAAATATCTTGGATTTTGATAGTTGTAGGTTGTGAAAAAATATGCTCAAGGATGAAATGCAAACTTGGCATTTAAATTTGGATTTTATAGAGTTCATGCCTATTGGGCTATATGTGAAAACCATAATTAGTTTTCCACTCATCTTGAATGTAATGGTCGATGTGTAAAATTGCTATCTGATCTAGCCATTAAAGTAGTTAGTCATTAGCACATGTGTGGAGTTATGTCATTATGCTCTTTGATGTCCATATAAGGGTACAAGTAGTTGATGTTGACAAGCTAATGATTTATTAAAGATCACATTTGTTGACCCTTGGATTTGGTAATTAATTCTAGTGGATGGCCATTATCTACTGGATATCTTGTTGATGTGACATTTCCATAGCTTTCCTAGACTTAATATTTTTTAGTCTCTCCTATTTGAATTTTTTATCAACACACATGGATCCTCCTACACATGTATGTGTTAGATAATATTTTATGGTAATTAATTCACCATAGGATAAATATATCTAAATTAGAGTTTGTTAATTAATTTTTTTATTATTTTACCTATAGACTTATTCCATGTTATTTGGTTATGGCTCTATGTTATTTTATTGGAGGTTGTTTGAACTACTTTCATGGCTATATAATAGGCTTTGTAATGTGTGTTACAATAGTTAAATAATAATTTAATTTTTGAGCTCTTACATTTGGTTTCAGAGCAAGAAGAAATATATTTTTTTTCATTTAGGGAGAGAAAATAAAAGGAGCCCCGAGGCACTCTCTCTTGATTCAAGTTGCAATTTTCTCTAACCTTGGGAGGAGCCCATGCACTCTCAAGTTATTTCTAGATTGGAATTATAATTTCTCATTGTATTATCAAATGCCTACATCCCATTTTTGAGGATTGAAAATTGATTTTAAGATTACAAAAATTCTAATGCTTCCTTCCACTAGCTTCGAAAGAAAATAGAATTCAATTCTTGCGTGGAGCAGGGAAAACACTACAAATTCCATTAAAACATGGAAGTGTGAAGCATTAAAACACAAAAGGTTAGTGTCACATCAAAATGGTATTATACTATTTTATTAATCTAAATTATAACCTTTTAATATTGCCTTATATGCTTGGTGATGGATTGGCATTGGAAATATAATCAATTTGGCATCTGGGATAAAGGTTGGTGGTGCATTTTTTTAAATCATAACTTTTAATTTTTAAGTTTTCATTTTAAAAAAAATACAAAACCACATTTTTCTACCTAAAACCACTTAATTTAATTATAAAACCACCTAATTTTTTTTCTTTGCTACCAATTTTTTTGAAACCACCTCTTTGTCTAACCCAAGGTATTCAAAAGCTAGTGGTTTTAGTTGAAAAACAACAATTTAAATCCTTTAAATACAAATTTTGTCTTATTAAGACATGTATTGATGCTTAGGCATGTTGATGAGTATATTTTTTGGTAAAGAGGAGGTGGGAGGTTCAAATCTCCCATAAACATATTTTAGAGAAACTTTTAGCAGCCCTCCAACTTTGTCTATTTCACTAAATCTAGTTATAACTAACTAAATTAGTGACAAATGTACTATTTTTTTTTAAACAAAAAAAGGAGGGAAAGGAAAAGGGAAAAAATGATTTTTTTCACCAAAAAGAGGCCAAAGAGCCCAAAAAAATGATAAAAAAATGAAAGTGCATTTTTTATTTTTGAAAGCATTGTAAATTTAAAATTCATATTGTAAATTATTTTGTAAAATTGCACAAAATTACAAGTTTTTTAAAACTCAATCATAGTGTTTGGTACAAGTGGTGCCCCTCACTCATGTTTATGGGTAAATTCATCACACTTGAGTAACTACATCAATATCCTAACAGAGTTACAATAATGATATCCGAGCATCATCTCTTTAAATTTTTTGGGAGAAATAAGTCACATTCACTCAAAGCCTTCCCTTCATCTACCTATTCATTTAAATCAAAGGGCATAAATCCTAACTGATGGTATTTCTAAGTATATATAAAATTTATGTTCATATATGTAGAAATCCATCTAAGTAGGTGTTAATGATTGAATGAACCCTTTTCAATATTGTCTAAGTACCACATATTAGACTATTTCATGTATGTTTATGCTTCTTTCACATACCACCAGGTATATAGAAAGGGCCAACATCTTCCACATACTATCAAGTATAAAGGAAGGTTATGTATAAATAAAAAGTCTTGTATAATGGACTGATGGTATATATAAAGGGAGACCTTGATACCTAGAGTGATAAGGAATTAATCCATCACATTTGGTCAGATTATACACAATAGCCAAAAATGGGCCAAAATTCTTTCTACTACACTCATAACTTCTTCATGATGATAACTATGCTACTTGGAAAACTAAAATTAGTACATGTTTAGAATTTGAAGACATTTATCCCATTGTTAATGGTGCTCTTACCTAACATGCTACTGATATTGATCATTAGAATAAATTCAACAAAGCCAATCAAAAATAAAAGTTGATAATCATGTTCAGAGTATCAAATGAGATACAACCTCATATCCATGAGGCCAAAAAGCAAAATACATTTAGGATAAAATCCAGACAGTCTATGTGGCCAAAAAAGAATGAACCATTCTTCATTTGTAAATTCAACTCCATACCCTCAAATTAAAGTCCAATGAAAAAGTGGAAGCTTTTCCTCATCATGTTTCAACCTTGAGGGCCTCATTCCAAGAATTAGAAGAAATAATGTCAGATGCATCTCTTGTACCTATTGTCTTAAGAGTATTATTACCCTCCTATAGGATCTTCATGACTACTTTGATAGTCACCAAATAGAAACCATCTTTTGACAAGGTGGTAAGCATGTTGTAATAGGAAGAGTCTATGCATATAGAAGAAGAAGAATCATAAGAACATGATCTTACCTCTAATCAATAGAAAGGAAATAAGTAGATCATGTCTTCTAGACCAAAGAAAGGTTAACAATGTCATTCACATAGAGATAAAAAATAGAAAATTTGTCTTATATGTGGAAAAATAGGCCATGAACTATAGAATTATTGGTATAACTAAGTTACAAAGGGCTCTTCCAACAACAAGAATCCCAATCACCAAAAATATCTCATCCACATAAAAGACAAGGATAAAAGAAAGGGCATTGGAAGAAGAAATCCAATTAGCAAGGCAACATCACAAAGTTCTATTTCAAATGTTGACTTAGGTGTAACTTGACATATGATTGAAAGATAAGATTGATTCTATAACATGAATGAGACTTCCCCAAATAATCATGTCTCTTTGGGTGATAACTCATCCTACTGAGTTCAAGGCATTGGTAATATTTTCTTACCACTTAGATGACATGATTGTAAAATATCAGATGTCTTGCATGTCTTAGGACTCACAAAGAATCTTCTATCAATTAGTTACCTACATGACCACAACCTGAAAGTTGACTTTGATTACAAAAGTGGCAAAAAGATGTGTTTGATCAAAGATAAGTCAAAATGATCAATAATTATTTCACGAGCCTCGAGAATTAGAAAAATGTTCCAACATGACTTTGTTCAATACAAAAATAAAGTAATTGTATCTTGGGATTTAGACTTAGCCAATTTATGGCATCATAGATATGGGCATGTCAATTTTAGATATCTCAAAGCACTCAATAATCATAACATGGTCTATGGACTTCCTCGATTAAAAAATATAGATCTTTGCTTTGGTTTTCTAGTAGGGAAATAACATCAAACATATTTTGGTCAAATTTCCTCAAGAGCATCTAGTAAGATTGATCTAGTGCATATCAATCTTTTTAGCCCCATGAGATATAGTCACTATGGGTTTCAATATTTCATGCTCTTTGTTGACTACTACTCATGCAAGATGTGGGTCTACTATCTCAAGACCAAATACCAAGCCTACAATACTTTCAAAGAGTTCAAAGAAGTAATTCAAATTTAAACTCACCATAAAATCAAGGCTCTTCACTCAGATCGAGGGGGTGAATTCACTAGTAAATATTTTTCTACTTATTTGAAATAACATGGCATTCATCAACAAATGACTCCACCATATACTCCATAGAAAAATGGTGTTATAGAATGACATAATTGCACTATCAAGGTAATGGTGCATAGCATAATTGAAGATTCAGGTTTGGCACACATATATTAGGTAGAAGTACTGAAAATAGTAGTTTATTTTTGAATAGCTCACCCACTATAGCTCTCCATAATATGACTCCACATGAATCTTGGATAGGGTGTAAACCTTCCTTACTCATCTTTGAGTTTTTGGATGTAAATATTATATGCATGTTCCTAAAAAGAAGAGAAAGAAAATAGATACTAGATCCATGCCTTATTACTTCTTAGGGTATAGTGAAGATTCATTAGCCTACAAACTAATGGACCCTAAAATAAAGAAGATATCCTTTAGTAGGGATGTTGAATTTGATGAGAAAAGTCAAACTAATTTTCCTTCCACAAACTCACAAGATTTATTAATCAACCCTCTATACAATTCGAAAGGTCTTAACCACACTGAAGGTGATAATAATGATGAGGATGATCAGTCAGTTAATATAGATCAACTCATAAAAAATAATGAAACATATGACTAAATGGTATACAAGTACATTAAGAGATGCTAAACTAGATAGAGTTCTAGACACATTGAATACTAGACCAAAGACTCATAACATGATTCAAGATGAGGTCAATTTAGCCCTAATAAGCATAGTTGTAGAATTAGTAGAGACCTCAATAGTTCAAGAAGCCCTAGATTCCAAACCTTGGAAGGATGTCATAGATGTAGAATATCAATCATTGATAAAACATAAAACATGGTAGCTTGAAGATATTCCACTAGGGAAGAAACCAATTGGCTATAAATGGGTCTATAAAACAAAATAAAAAGTAGATGGTAGTATTGACAAGCATAAGGCATGATTCATAGCAAAGGGTTATGCATAGAAAGAATACATAGATTATGAGGTGACATTTTCTCCTATATCTAAGATCAAAATAATCAGAATGATATTTTCTCTAGCTACACAATTTGGATGGAAGATCTACCAAATGGATGTAAAAAAGTGCCTTTCTAAATGGAGATGTACAAGAAAAAGTTTACATGACACAACCAGAAGATTTTGTCTCACCTAGTCATGAAGGAAAAGTATGTAAACTAGTAAAATATATGTATGGTCTCAAATAAGCTCCTTGAGCCTAGTACATAGAGATCAATGAACATCTCATTCAAGATGGATTCTAGAGATGTCCCTACAATCTAAATATCTACCTAAAATAACAATGGGGAGACATTTTAATTTTTGTAGTATATATCTATGATCTAGTCTTCACTGATAGTTCATTGGAGATGATAGATGCAACCAAGAAAGATCTTAACCAATCATTCAATATGACATATCTTGAGATTCTATGCTATTATCTTGGATTATAAGTATGGTAAAAGGAACACCACATCTTTGTGTTGTAGATGAAATATGCCAAGGTAATGCTTGAGAAATTTAGGATCATGGATAGTAATCTAATTGCTATACCTATGGAGAGAAGGCTTTAGTTATCTCATTCAGATGCATCACCAAAAGTAAATATAAATCTCTATCAATAGTTACTTAAGAATCTTATTTACTTAACATATGCTAGGCTAGACATTAGCTACACAATTAGATATATTATAAGGTCTATGTAGGAGCCAAAGATGTCTCACTGGAAAGAAGCAAAATGAATACTAAGATATATCAAGGTTACAATGGACTTCGGCCTAGAATATAAGAAGAATAAAAATTTATTATTGATAGGATATTATAACTTAGATCATGAAAGAAATATTGATGATAGAAAATCTACTTCCAGATATTTGTTCTTTTTAGGATCTAGTCCTATATCCTAGGGGAGCAAGAAATAAAACTTTATTTCTCAATATTTTACTAAAGTAAAATATCATGATACAAAAGGAGCTATCTATGAAGTGATATGGTTACATCACATACTATAAAGATTAGGAGTACCACAAAAGACACCTACCACCTATTCTATGATAATGAGGGTGTTATCAAACTTGTTTGTAATCCAATATTTCATGAACACACAAAACATGTTAAGGTACAAGTTCATTTCATTTGTGAACATGTACAACAACACAACATCTAGCTCCAATATTACCTGATAGAAGAACAATGTGCAGATGTCTTCACCAAGTCACTTGCACATGATAAATTTGAGGCATCTAGAGAATTTATCTCCTATTCACTTCAAGCTATATTTAATTAAGGAGGAGAATGTTAGATAATATTTTATTGTGATTGATTCACCATAGGGTAAATAATTATAAATTAGAGTTTGTTAATTACTTTGTTTATTGTTTCACCCGTAAACTTATTTTGGGTTATTTGGTTATAGCTCTATGTTATTTTATTGGAGGTTGTTTGAACTACTTTCATGGATATATAATAGACTTTTTAATGTGCACTACATTAGCTAAATAATATTATTATTTTCAAGCTCTTATAGTCTGTGCATGTGATGCTTGGTATTTATAATTCACACTTGTTATTTATGAGATCATCTAAAAACAAACAAAATATAAAATAAACATGTAAAAAACATGAAAAAATAGGGAAATCTTAATCTACATGGTGCTACTTCACACCCACTCATCTTGTAAAAAGGGATCAATAGACTACTAGCAATAGGGCTTAAGCTTACAGCCATTTACCAACCCTGGTAACATGGTTCCCTAAAGATATCTTAAAACCATGGTTCCTTAATATGTTAAATCATGTATAATGTAGGGCCCTTTTTATCATATATATATCTTTCCTTAGAATGCTCTAAAATGATTATCATACAATAAAAATGGCTAATCATTGTGAAATTTTTTTTGGCATAAGTTCCTATCATGCCATGATTTCTAGCTTTGTTTATGCACTTCCTATATTCATGTTGATTTATGTCTAAACTCATCCATATAATTAAGTTTTAGGAGTTAGTTAGTTAGAGACTCATGATCTCTAAGTCATGTGACCATGGAAATGCACAATCTAGGTACTAAGTATTCCATTAGCATGACTACTTCCAAACCATATGCCAACTAGAATGGCATAAAAATTGTAGCTCTTTTGTAATGTATGTGATATGCTGACAAAATCATAATAATATGATCTTTTTAATCATCTGACTTGATGTTACAGATCTTTTTCATCTTTTACATAGAACTTTATTATATGCTTTAGCTTGGTCATTAACCTATAGATTATATGTAGTACTTTCATGATTATAGATCATAAATTCTTCAATTAGAGCCTTGATGTTATTATTTATAAAGTGAATTCCTCTATCACCAACTAATTTTATAGGGCATCCAAACCTTGTAATGATATTTTCATATAGAAACTTTACTTTATCCTTTGCACCGTAGCTAGGTGTTGTATTAAATTCAACCCACTTGGTAAAATAATTTGTCATAATAATGATGTGCCATGCTTTGCTACACTTTCTTGGTGGGTTAATATGTGTAACAAAATCAATGCCCCATTTAAAAAAATGTTGTTTATCTAATAGAGGCTATAAAGGTATCTCATATTTTTTAATGGTTTACCCATATGTTGATAGACATATTAGTGTTGCACAACTCTATGTGTATCCTAAAATAGATTTGGCCACCATAATCCACTCTTTAGTAGTTTTATTGCCATAGTTTCTCTTGTAGAATATCCTCCTATGACTTATTGATGAGATTCCTCCAAGATTTGAGGTCATTCATGTTCTAAAACAACCCTATGTAGAACTTTATCCTTCCCCAAGTGATACATAAGCCATTAATGATGGTATATGGTAGTGCTCTAGACACACTACTTTTTATATTACTCTTGAAAGTGTGCATGGAAGACTCCTTATTCAAGGAAGTTGGAAATGGACTTGAAATTCTAAATAATCATAAAGACACAAAAAATTTGAGCATCAAGAGAGTATTCTTGTAATTCTTTTGGCTCTTCCCTATTTGGTTTACGACTGAGATGGTTTGGTCCTACATTCTCTCTTCTTAGCTTTACATTTATATGAAATTAAAACTCTTAAAACAACATCAACCATTGAGAGATGCATCTTACTATCATTGACTTGTTAACAAGGTGTCACATGGATTGATGATCAATGAAGAATTTAAATCGTATCATAGGTAGATAATGTTAGAATTTTTGAAGTACAAACATGATGGCTATTTTTTTTCACTAAGTGGTTATGTAGTTTTTGTATGCATCAAATAATTTATCAAATTTAATAGGATGGTCTTGGAAACCATACCCTAGATTTACAAGTACAACACCAAGTGTGATGTCTAAATCATTTACATGTAATTGAAATGGCTTACTCTAGTCTAAAAAAAAGTATGGGCATAGTAACCAATAGCTATTTTAGCTCGATGAAGGTTACTTGGAATTTTGAAGTCTAGACAAACTTTGAATTTTTACATATTAAAATTTCCAATGGAGATGAAATAAATATGTAGCCTTTGATAAATTTACGATAGTATCCTATATGTCCTAAAAAACAATGCACTTCAATGGAACTAATAGGTGAAGGCATACTCAAGATTATTACTATTTTTTCTTGATCTATCAAAATGCCTTTGCTACATACTACATGTCCTAGGAAAACACTAAAAGGTAAAAAATAAACATTTCTTCAGATTCAAAGCAATGAGTAGAGCTCAACATCATTCTAAAATTAAACATAACTTAGACAAATGTTCTTTGAACAAGGAGAAGACTACCTAGTTGTCAATGTCAACTTATAGGAAGTCATGAATAAAATCCTTCATTGTCGTAACCACTACATAAAAAACATTGTAGGGGCATTATTAAGGCTAAAAGGCATGACATTGTATGCAAAAGAACCCCATTGTATTAAGAAACCCATTTTGGCTCTATCTTCTTCTACAATTGGTTTTTTAAGATATTCACTGAAACCATTCATGAAAGAATAGAATTCATGTCCTATGATAGACTCCAAAACATTGTCTATGAATGGAATTGGAAATGGATCATTAATGCAAGTATCATTCAAGATGCGATAGTCACCATATACTCATATTTCTCTTATTTTCTTGGAATGAAATACCATAGGGATACCTAATATACCTTTTTTACTAGATAGATGATTCTTGTGTCTTGTATTTTATCTAATTTAGTGTTCACATTTAGCTTCATATTTAGATTGAGCTTGTATGGTTAATTCTTTATAGGTTGTGTGCACTCTTTTAATTCAACATGCATCTATCCAAGAGAATGGTAAACACCTTGAACCTCTAAGTATTTTGTGGAAAAAATATCTTGATAATCCCTCAGAAGTTGTAGCACTTCAAAGATATATATTTCATCTAATAGTCATTGATGTTTACCAATTTTAGGACCTCCTCTTTTCTAACATTGTGACATGATTTTTGATGGGTTTTTTTATAAATGTTATATTTTTCTTCATCAACAGATTATTATATCCTCCATTTCCATTCCTATTTAATAATTTGGATACTATGTATCTTATCTTCTTTAGTGGGTTCTATACCGGTGTTCTTGAGAGGTTCTATAGGCTGCTTAGGCTCAAATAAATCCTTCAAATCTAGGTCACCATTAGAATGTGAATACTCAGTGTCTTCTACCTCATGTTGTATGTAGTGACATGGTTGTGTTAGAGCTCATTATTCATTATTAGTAGATTTATACCTTTGTAATACCTTATTAAGATCAAAGGCTACGTTATTCTATGTAGTGGATTTAGTTGTGGTGCTTAAGTCTTGTGCACACCCATGGCATAAAATTACTTAAGTTTCTATAATGCATTTTTAACTAAAGGATTTTCATCTTCAAACACAAAAGTTTGTATAAAATTACTTTGTACTTATTCCCACTACTTAGTTTCCCTTATGTGTTCTTGATGTATATACCATGTTGTTGGTAATGGAATAAGTGTATAGTAGAAAATGTGAAACCAATATTTTGGTGCCACACGTTCCTCATTCTATACTTTAACACATTTATTTATATGAATTTTTGGGTACTCACCTTCTTGAAATAATGGCTAATTAGTGTGGATGAACTATGGTAACTAAAATCTATTGATCATGATCTCATAGGTATTATCCCACTCAAGATGGTCATTACGATGAGTTACCTACCATGTCATAACAACTCCTTTTAGAGCATAATTTAGAGAACTAACCTAATAGTTCATGGTTAGTATATGAACTTAAAATCATAGAATGAAATCATTGATGTCATTTATTACAAAGTATACAAGAATTTTTTGCTCTTTCACAAAGACCATTCACAATGGTTAGATTTTGTGATCACCTCAGGCCCAATTGAGAAGGTGGATATCTAAGTCACCACTGATGTATGAAGTTTTTTCCCATGGAAAAGTTTCTTCCCTTATCATTTTTATGTATTCCTACATGTGATTTTTAGCTTGATAAAAAAAATCAACTTCTGACTAAGTAGGATATTTTACAGATATAGACATGCATTCTTTAATGACAAACTAGTTTAGTATCCATTGTGTAGCTACTAGTTTAGGTCTCCATTATTTTGATGACTTGAATTGATGAGTGAGAATTGATTGTACCTAAGGTTTGGAATTTTGGTATAGAAAGATGCATTCATCTATGTGCAAAAATTTTAGGTTTTCCTTATAATTCACCTTCATCCAACTAGTTTATTATGCAATGTATGGGGAATTTGGTTCAACTAGAATTATGTAAGGCTTTTGTAATTTGTTGAGAGGAATGATAATAACTTTATCACCTTGATGTGCCTCTAAGTGATTGTGCATTGAATTTATAGTCATTTGACCATAATATTCCCACTTTTTACCTATTAGCATAGGGTAATGTGTTGTTGTAGTGTTTATGTCAATGACTTCAAAGTCACTTCATAGAGACAATTCTACAACTTTGATCTCAACATCTTTTAATCTACCAATAGGCTCAACCTTCCTATAATCAGCTAGGCTCAGAGTTACTCGGATATATCTTAGAGTTAGTCATTTGATAGCTTCCCATATAGAACTAGGAATCATATTAACTATGATACCAAAATCAAAGACAACATTTGGGATTTTGTAACCAGAAACCTCAATATCAATTCATGCATCAAAATATCAGAACTTCTTTATCTTGACATACCAAACCAATTTTATATCTTTTATTAGACACGTTGTTCACATTATATTAGGTTATGTAGTAGATTAATGATTTTCTATGAGATATCTTCATTGAGTAGTATACTTAATAGTTTCAAGAGATCTATGATTTTAGTGACAACTCTATCTTGATGCATAATTCACATGATTTAGTGATACATTTTTGCATTGATTACTGTAACATCACCATTAGTAGTATCGTAATGTTGAATGTTTTTTAACATATACGTAGCTTCTTACATGAGGCTCTTTTCTATAGGTGGATCAAGGTATTTATCCTATTTAGATTTTTTAATCCCTTGATCTTGAGGCATTTACAATGGAGGAAAACCTTTATCTACATGTTGTTATCATGTTATAAGATTTAAGAGTGCATTTTCTTTAGGGTGTGCACTCACCATATTCACATTTCAAATAGCTTTATCCTTCCTTTTCTTATCTAGAATAGGAAAATATTTGGTGTCATGCTAGTTAGATATTTTTTAGTATGCATATTATGAATATCATTGAGGATTCATTGGTAATTCTATTAAACATGATTCTATTTACCACATAGGTAGCATTGTAGAGGAAGCTATTGATAGGTATTGCCTCTACCACCCTGGTATCTTCATCCGTATCTACCCTAATCTCCTCCTCTATTGAAATGATATCTACCTTGATACCCTACTTTTGGTTGCATATTGTTTCAATGATAGTGATATCAATTATTATCTCCATTTCTAAATTATTTTTGCATAGTTGATGGGGTATAACTTTTTTATTGTTGTTATGTTATGGGTGAGCTTTAGGGTGATGCATACTAGTACTGAGGGAATGGAGTTGTCTAACTTGGTGAAGAAAGGGTCCATCTATATAGACCTTGGGGCTAATACTCTAGTAAACTTATAATACATTTTGGACCTATCTAGGTCACACAACATTTAGCTACCTCTAGGCATGGGATCATTAGCTTTGTCAAGGATATTTACTGTGTAGTGATGGAAAATAGATTTTTAATTATGCCTTCTTTAAACTCTTATAAATCATGATAGTTACTCTCACCATGATTAGGAAATTTATATAAACTGTAGTACAAATTATGTAGGTTTTTGATATATTACAATACAATATGGAATTGCATAGTGACATGCCCAACTACTTGATAGAGTTCACAAAATTATGTCTTGACTTTAAGAAAATCATTTTTGTGGTGTACTTATTTTCTACACTCCATACATCATAAATTAAATTTTGGATTATCTACCTCATTTTATTTATCCATTTTTTCATAAAATATTTTAGTGTATTTTCAATCTTAGAATTGACAACATGGGCTTCTCCATAATCTTCAGTTTGTTTTACATGTAGGGCAATAAATCTAACATCTACTTTCATAGAATTTTGAGTTTGTGCAATGGAAAACTTGATTCTAGGGCATAAAACTTAGATGAAACATGTAGTTTTTTACTTATATATTAGAGTAAACTCTACCTTATTCATCACATCAAAGTATATATGATCATAGTTGTAGACCAATTCCCTAGACTTTTATCATATCTCCTTTAGGTCATGTATATTCTGACTGGTGCACTTTTTATCTTGAATTTTGTGACCATCCAGTCCTCAACATATTTTAGGACTTATTACTAAATGTGTCTTCAATATATGAACTCTAATTTTATATCAGTTGGTTCCCTTTTTAATTCACACATTTGGACAACTTCATCAGTAATTCCCTTAGCTTGCCATTCATCTTGCAAGTTAACAGGTATTGTTTAGGATATGTAAACCCATCATAATAAGATAAGTTTATGAAAACTCTAGGATGAGACATCATATTAACTAGTATAGATGGAGTCTTATGCATATATTTTTTCAAATGATGCTACATTTTGATTGATCCTAATTACATACTACTCTATGCACTAGGATAATTATTATGCGCACTTCATTTACCTGTGCTTCCTTCTTTTTGTTGTTCATATTCAAATAATTCTATGGCCTTAAAATCCTTCCTAATAGATTTATTACTAGTATTAGTACCCCAATTATTCATGTGTTCTAAAAATAGTCTTTCCCAACTAGCACTTCCTTTCCACCTAGCTAAAAGCTTCTACTAGAATATAAAATATTAGGCTACATGGAAGTGTGCTCTTCTAATGAATGGTTCTTTCTTATGTCTTGTTATTATAATATGATTAAAACTATGTTTAACCTATGATAATATTATATTTATTTATATAATTATTATTATTTGGATAATACCCTTTTATATAGCTTCATACTACCTCTATCATTTATCTGATCTACTTCTAAACTATTCCTATCTTTCTTTTGGCACATCTCATCTTCAGCTCATTCTTCGTATATTTACTCTATCTTATAACATTCATCATCCTCTTTGTTCATCCTTCATTCATCCTTTCACTAATAATATATTCACACCCATTCATCATATAATCTACTTCTACTCTTACCTCTACTTGTATTTACTTGGGTATTCTTTTGATTATTCCATCTGTTCTATTGTTGTAGTTCCCATTCTAAATCCAGACTTTTCTTTTAACTCTTCTTCCCATATGTCTCCATTATATATTTAGTTATAAACTTTAATTATTAATCTATCCATAATTCACCATCATGCACACACACCCACATATACCTAAAGTGACTACTGCATATTGGCTAGGGAAGGCACCATGGCCTTATCCACAACCAACATCTTTATCATAAGAGGTAGTCATAAAAAATTTCCTCTAATTCCTTAAACAAAATAGTCCTGTATAGATTCAAATTATATATACCCTTTCACTAAAAAATTTGTGATGTATCCATCTATGGTTGTGTCGACCCAATAGTCTATCACTCTCATCTAGTCAATTTCTAATTTTAACAATTGGTCTATCTTTTGTTCTATCTAGGTAATTATTTCTTTCATTCTAAGATTAAAATAATAGTATTCCAATCTTGTCATCCAATTAGTTAGTAGTTCACAACAAAAAATCTCATATATTTTTCCATAGATATTCTCCTATATAATTTCACTTGTGGTAAGACCAATCCTTTTATATTCCTCTTTTATTAAATTCCATACTTTCTGGTCCAACCCTATTTCAATGTCTCACTATCTCGATAACCATCTTAACATAGTTTCCTATAGAAGGAGTGTTTCCACACTTACCAAATGATTATTAT